>NC_069460.1:32162325-32186500 GCF_026875155.1 Cherax quadricarinatus | reverse complement strand
CCCTCCCTGTATCCGTAAGGGGTTTTCCCAATAGCCCTGGGTGACTTAAAGTGGGAGCTGGACGGCCCCCTTAAAGTCAGCACCTGATTAGCCGGGTTTGGGGAGTACGTCAGTTTATTGGGGCCCGGCAGAAAGTCTGGTTTATCAGGCCCTGATCCACCGCGAGGCTTGGTTTACAGACCGGGCTGCGGGTCGTTTACCACCGAAAACCCCCTCCAGGTATACTCGTCAAGGTATAGACATGCACCATGCTATGTATATGATCTTGTAAGGCAGGACACAGTCTTTTTTACCACCAGACCAGAATACATTAATCACTAAAAACGTTGATTAAACTCAACTATCAGAAATTTTGGGCGTGTTTTTTTTTTTTACCCTGTTGTCTATGTTCCCCATCAGTAAAATGGGTACCTGGGTTGTTAGTGGACGGGGTGTGGGTCGCATCCTGGGGCACTGACCTAATTTGCCCCAGCATATATACTGTGTGACTAAAGGTGGTTAATGGGGTTTAAAGTCTATCGATTCCACTTCCTTACCCCACAATTACTTAAATATAGCAGAGAATATTTAACCTCCTACTGTTTCCAACAACGGATATACAATGGGTACATACAATGTTTTTGAGTAAAACAATGTTTTAAATATTACCCGCTCTCTGAAACATTTTTTAACCTGGTATTCCTCAAAGTTTGTAATCTCTTTAACATATTATCCCTGACTATTGTCAGGGATAATATAGTTACATTCATAGTTACATTCTCTGGCTTTCCCATATCGTTATCAAAATATACCCCACAAAATATACACCACAAAATATACACCACAAAATATACCCCACAAAATATAAAACCACAAAATATACACCACAAAATTATACACCACAAAATTTTACTCCACAAATTATATACACCACAAAATATACACCACAAAATATACACCACAAAATTTACACCACAACATATAACACCACAAAATTTAAAAGGTTCTGGCCTATCCTTTTAAACATCCACAAATATCATTATTTGATTTTGGAGATTAATGCACACCCTGTTCCAATTCATACATATTTACTTTATTCCCAATACGTTAACTCCGGGTTTATTAATTGTATCATCGTATACACAACTACACTCGGCAGGAAAAGTCCCCTAACTTAGTAAAACCTTGTAAACTCAGACTGACCTATAAAATGGTTCCTCAGTTAACTGCAAACAATACTTGGGATACGGACAACCTTGTCGGATCCCTTTATTGCATCCACTGAAAACCATTCACATTCACCATACAGAAATAAATAACAATCGTTGTGATGGTTCTCCACATCATGGGACACCCAAGTTTAAAACTTATAATTTGTTTATTTTTTCCACAGTCATAAGAATTCTACACAGATTTTGCAAACCATATTGCAGCCCAAAACTTGTCATGTTCTCCAAACAACACTCAAAAATAACCAGTTTAAGCTTCTTTTAGAAAATCTGTGATTTTTTTTTCTTTTTTGTCTTTGCAAGAGTATTCTCCACAACTGTAACAAAATGCACTGGGACTGTTCAAGCAGACTCTTCGTGAAGAGCTGATGGTTCTTTGGAAATAATAACCCAAAAAAAAAATTACAATATTGTTACGTAGCCGTTTGGGGACGCAACTCTTGTCGTTAAATTTTAAATTTTTTAAAAAAAAATATTAATCTTTATTAAAACTGTCTGTAAATACAAATTGTCACTATATATACATGTTATGGCTTAGTTTCCTGTTGAGAGATGCAATATTTCACAAACTAGAACCAGTTTGAAAAACCTACTGCCATTTTCGAATTCAGCAACCCCAAAATACCCTAAATACGTTTAAATGTCTTGACAAAGATTTTTTTTTAAATAAAATATAAATTCCATAAGAGTTTAGCTATAAAAAGTTAAGATCCACTAAAATTACTTTCTACAAATTTCTCAAGGGTTCATTGATGTAAAGAAAATGATCCGGTGCTGGGGGCCTGGTGGCTAAAGCTCTCCCGTCACATGGCAAGGGTCTGGGTTCGATTCCCAGCCAGAGTAGAAACACTTGGGTGTGTTTTTTTTTTTTACACCTGTTTTTCTATGTTCCCCATCAGTAAAATGGGTACCTGGGTGTTAGTGGATGGTGTGGGTCGCATCCTGGGACACTGACTTGATTTACCCAAATTTCTATGCATAACAAGGGGGTTTCTATACAGTAGTACTTCACTGATGTCAGCTATGTCTGTATACTTTGTACATGTATTTGTAGTAAATAAAAATATTAAAGAACCTGATCTTTTTGTCTAGTTCCTCAGATCAAATCTAATTGATCCAACCCCTCCCTTCACGCTCCTTCCCTTCTTTTCCCACCATAACCCTTCCCTTCCTTCCCTTCCTTTTTTACCCTTTTGGCCCTTGGGGGTTTCCCCTTACAAATTACAGCTCCAGGGATGAAGTAAAAGGGGTCGTGGTCCGTCCCATACCGTCGAGTCCCTCAGTGTTACCGCTGTTTTCCGTTGAATGTGGATCATCTGATGATGTGCTGAGCTGCTCTCCGAGTTCTGGAGGGAGACTTCGGATGTTCTCAAGGTGACAGAGGTATCTTTAGAGGCTGACTATCGGTTCCAGGAGGTAGCAACATAATAAGAAATGTCTCACATCATGTTTTCAGAATCACCTGCCATGGTTTCAAGCCCACCCCGTTCCATGATTTATTTACCCCCTCTTATGTCTGTCGAGGTGGCTCGATGGATGTGAGGTTGCTGGTCTGGATTTGCTGGTTTACTAGCTTGAAGGGGATGGTAGGGAGTGCGAAGGCTTACTCAACCCTGTAAGATCTTAAGTAGGTCTTACCAAGGCTGGCTCCTCCTTAGGAAAATTAATGTATAGAAAAAGAATAATAACATACAAATATAAACACTTCATTGTTATAATTGAAAATATAAAACATTTAAATATCAACGCTAATATATACAGTTAGACTGGGGTGTCCGATGTTGTTGACTCTGCACCTTGTAGAAATTGTAGCCGTTGCTGAGGATGTAGGGGTGTCACAGCTGTTGAGTGACAACCCAACGACTAGTTCGTCACAGTGTCTAGCCTTGAATAATCCGTCAAGATGTTAGGAATGCAGGTCCTTCACCACTGCAAAGATGAGGGGTAGTTGCCTGGGGTTGTCTACACTCAGGTATGTAGATAAAAGAGAGACGTCCCAGAACTCATGTGAAGTTCGTCTCCTTCAGCACTGTTTCTATGGTTGCCAGATGACCCAAGCTGACATTCCAAGCTAGAGACAAAAGTTAACCACTGCTTGAGAAATCACTCTCCATGATAAGGAAAGTATTTAAAAGACTGGTAAGGGTTTAAAAGCATGTTACTCATGAAAGTCAAGGCATTATGAACTAAGTTTTCAAAGTTAAAAGTGAAGCTTTTAACCAATATATCCATTAAAAACAGGAGCAGAGGCTTTTACTTACAGTTGTGCTGGGAGTTGTGAGTCAAGTGATTATCCATTTGGTTGGAGCCCCACACATCACCTTTCCGGGTGGGGAAAAAGGGGGGGATAGCGGAAGCTAGACACTGACCCTACCTTAACAAGCAGACTGGCAATTAAACTATCGTCACCATATACTCGCTCACTAATCCTATATGTTGAACTTTGCCCTCACACTCCCCCAAGCCAAGACTTATAGTCAAGGAATATAAGAAGAATAGGCAAGGAAAAAGTTCTAAACCGGGAAAGTCACATAAGGTACCAAATCTTCTACTGACTGTCAGGACTTAACCAGTCAGACTAATAATTGGATGAACCATTGATATACACAATATGAAACTTAAAAGCTTGGAGTGCCAGTGTCCACCTCAAGAGGCGAGCGACTGTTGCTTCCTTTAAAAGTTTTTAGGTATATCAAAGGCTTGTGATCCATCTCTAAAATGAATTCTTTTTCCCAATAAATAAAATTTAAGTTTGGAGATACCCCACACAAGGGCCAAACATTCCTTTGTATGGTGGAGTATCTCGCTTCTGCAGGAAGAAGTTTCTGGCTTAGGAAGCATACAGGAAAGGGTGTACCATCATGATACTGTAGTAACACTGCACCTAGGCTGGTATTGGAGGCATCAGTTCTTAAACAAAATGGCTTATTAATATCTGGAATCTTATGTATAGGGTCTTTAGAAAAGATGTTCTTAAGTTCATTAAACTTTTCTCGAGCTATGTTGGAAAGTTCACGAGGTTCCTTCACAGACTTTTTAAGGTAGTCAGATAAGATGCCTGTAAGATCGGTAATGTTGGGGATAAACCGTGCATAAAAATTACAGAACCAAGAAAGCTATGCATGAACTTCTTGGTTTTGGGGAATTTAAACTCTAATAAAGCTTTGATCTTACTGGGTAGAGGCTGCAAAGAGTTATTAGAAAGAATCAATCCGAGATATCTAATTTTGTTATACCCAAGGAAGCATTTCTTTGGCTTGGCGTGAGGCCATGTGAGCCAACCTACGTAAAACTGATGTTAATGTTTGGATATGCTTGCCCCACGTGGATGTCATTACGTAAATGGCATCAAAATAAAATAAAACATTTGGCATATTACCCAAGACCTTTCTCATCAGTCTCACATAGGTAGCACAGGCAGTTACCAAACTGAAGGACATAGTTCTATACTGCATCAGTCCTTGGTGTGTAGGAAAACCGGTGTACTGCTTAGATGAAGGATCTAACATTACTTGATGATATGCCTGTGCAATATCAATCTCTGAAAAGAAAGAAGAGTCATAAAATTTGTGTAGATCGGTATCTATTAAGGGCATAGGCTCACCATCCCACCGACTTACAGCATTAGGTCCTCTGAAGTCAATAGCAAGTCTATATGAATTGTCTTCCTTCTTAACCATGACTATTGTGAGTCAATATGCAGATACTGAAGGTTCAACGATCTTTAGTTTTAATAATCTGTCTACCTCTCGGTTAAATGCGTCCCTAAGGTGAACTGGAACTGGGCATAATTTCCGTTTGATAGGGTTGTCCGTGACTAAGTCAATATTATGGACTACCATGGAGGTGACACCTGGATTATCCGTAGAAACATCTGAGAACTTACCCACACATTGAAGTAGTTCATGTTTCTCATGGTCATCCAAAGACTCATTGATATTAATGTTTGTCGCACCTGTGTGTTCAAGAGTCACCAAGTCACGTAGTTCTCTGTCATAATCTACGTTAGAGGTGTCAATTACGCACGCCTTACACTCATCAGTTGTCTTATCAAGTTTGTATGGAGAAACTAAATCAAAGTCATTCAGTCAGTTAACCGAATTTCTTCGGTAATATTTCTTAAGAATGTTGATATGATAAAGCTTAGATTTCCCCTTGACTTCTATGAGGTAATCAACCTTCCCACAAGTTTTCAATACCTTATACGGACCTTTCCATACTGCTAATAATTTATTTGACTTGATAGGCAAAAGTACCAGAACTTCATTCCCTACTTTAAAACTTCTCCTCTGACTTTTGGTATCAAAATAGGTTTTGTACTGGTCCATTGATAAGCTTAAGTTTTTCGAAACTATGTCAGAGGTCTCCTCATGTTTGGATCTAAGGTCAATGAGAAACTGATAAGAAGACTGAACCTCAGTATTCACCTCCTCATTAGTCCATAAGTCATGAAGGATGGACAATGGACCTCTGGCCTGTCTACCATAGAGAAGTTCAAATGGTGAAAACCCCAAAGAGTCACTGGCAACTTCCCTCATGGCAAACAAAGCACAGGGTAGGTAACGATGCCACTCCTTAGGTTTATGGGAGCAAAGTTTCCTTTAAATGGACTTGAGAACCGAATGCTGGCGCTCAGTCCTCCCATTACAGTTGGGATGATAGGGTGTTGTGAAGAGAGGCTTCACTCCCAGAAGTTCTTAGAGATGTTGCATTAATTCAGATGTGAATTGTGTCCCACGGCCAGACAAAATTTCTCTAGGGATGCCAACTCTGGAGAAGATGGACAAAAGCACTTCAGCCACCTTTGTAGTAGTTGTGGACTTTAAGGGTACGGCTTCAGGAAACTCGAAGCATAATCAACTAATGTTAAAAATATATCTATGTCCCCCAGATGAAAGTGGTGATAAAGGACCAACGATGTCAATAGCTACTCTTTCAAACGGTGCCGTAAAGATTGGCATTTTGACCATAGGTACTCGCCTGGTACCTCGGGAGGATGACAGTTGGCAAACTTTACATGATCTACAATATGTAGTGATATCTGAGGACATTTAGTGCAAAAAATAGTTTCCCTAATTTTATTCAAGGTTATACGATGTGAGAAATGTCCGACCACTGGCAGGTCATGAGCCTTTTAAGAACAGTCTCTCTGCATTGACTTGGAACAACTAAGATGGAATAGTCTATCTCGTCTGAATTTAATTTGAATACCGATTAATGCATGATACCTTTAATATATTCAAATTTATATGAAAAGTTTTTCATTTGGATAACTTGATTTTTGCTAGCTGCGTTATGGCAATTCTGAAAAGAAGGGCAATTACGTTGTAAATTGACAAAGGAGTCCTTAGATATATCTAAAGGCTTAGAGTCAGAGAAAATCAAAGGATGGACAGTAGGAGAAGCCTGGGCTTTTGTTTGAGCCCTAGTCAGGACATTTATAGTATCGGAGGTGATATCCTCACTTTCATCTAACAAGTGAACCGGTGATTCTACTATCTTGCTTTCGAGAGTAGTATCACCGGTTTCTAACTCCACATGAATATCAAGAGACATTGTCTCATCTGAACTGTGGAGGGGCTTTTCTGACTTTACAGGAAGAGGAGCTGAAAAACTTATTTTCCATCTTTGGTGATGAAAGGTCAACCTCAGAAGGAAGAATGGCACCTTTTACAATACCTTTTAGTACGGAGCAAGAAGTGATTGGAGCTAGTATGGTTTCGGACCAACCTGTGAACCATTTAGACCTAATAAACAACGGATGGTAGGAAAAGTGTCTGTACAGCCCAAGTAGTCTGAAAGGATAGCAAAGGCATGAGTTTTGTTAGGGAAAAGTTCAATAGATAGGAGTAGAGAGGGAATTATAGTAACAATAGTTTTCATTGCTGGCTACTTGTTAAGGTAGGGTAAGTCAAGCTCCCGCTATTCCCGCCTTTTTTTCCCCCACCCCGAAAGTGATAGTTTGACTGCCAGCTGCTTGTTAAGGTAGGGTCAGTCTAGCTCCCGCTATCCCTTCCCCTCCTTCTTTCCCCCCCCCGAAAGGGGACGTGTAGGGCTCCGGTCCAAACAGTAATCACTAGACTCACAGCTCCCAGCACTACTGTAAGTACATGCCTGCCATGTATTTTTAGTGGTTTTATTGGTTGAAAATTCACTTTTGACCAATAATAAACTTTGTCCTTTCAGTCTTGCTCTAGGTTGACTGTTGTAATAATCACCACATCTTTTAGGTATTGTACTTATCATGGAGAGTGATTTCTTAAGCAGTGGGAAACCTGTCTATCTTTCCAGCTTTGATGACAGAGAGGGTCACCTGCCAATCAACGAGCAGAACTGATGGAGATGGACTAACGTCCTGAGACTTCCCCTTTTTGGATTTAATTGCCTGTGCACCTGTATGAAATTGCAGGACATAACCCCTCATCATTGCAGTGGTAAAGAACCTGCTTTCCTGTCATCGGTATATAATACTCATGGCTATACTCTGAAAAAACGAACCGGTGGGTTGTAACCAACACCTGCAACCCCCTCCCCTATCACCAGCAACGACTACAATTTCAACAACACAGTGTCACCAACACCAGACACCCAAGTTTTAAATTAGTGTTGAATTCAGTATTTATATTTTTCATTTTTCATTTTCTTTAATGTAGATTAATATTTCATTTTTAAGTGTTTTATATTTTAATTTTCTATATAATAAAGTGTTTATGTTTGTCTGTTATTATTTTTTTCTATTCATTAATTTTCCTGAGGAGGAGCCAGCCTGGGTAATACTGTCTGAAGTTTGTTACAGGGCTGAGTAAGCCTTCACATGTGGCGACCTTGCCAGGATCAACTCGACTGAATCAAGATTCAACTCCATCTCGAATCTACCATTGGAACTTCAATGCGCATACCACAGACGGTTACCACCAGCCATGAGTAATCATTCTCTATGGTAGGACTACAGTATAGGTATTAAAAGATTTGGTGATTGTTATAGTCTCAATTTATTGTAAGTCAAGTCAAGGCAGGAATACTAGTTAATTCTGTCATCTATTTTTGTGTGAGCTTGAAACACTTTGGAGGATTAGACTCTAGGGACCCGAGATTTTCCAGTGACAATTTGTTTCATTGAGCTCTTTATTATATCAAGGGCAACTGTCATAGGGCACTCTTGATTTGTTGGTGAGAAGAGTGGATGGTCAAGTGACCCCATTCTACTTACTGTTTGCTCGGAGCCTGCATAGAACCCTTTGTTTTAATTAATACATATTGTTTAATTGAAGTAGGATCGAGCCCTCTGGTTTATTTACAGTTTGAGCGGAGCAGGAATTGAACCCTCCGTTTTCTTTAATACCCGTTTCATTTCCCCTCATAGTTTAAGTTATTCTTGCAAGTATGGATGAATACCAGTTTTGGATGAACGCTGGAAGTAAGTTAGGAAAACAGGGAAAAATTTAGAATCTTTCACTAGTGCTAAGATCCAGGAAAGACTTGAAAGAGAGAGAATTGAGAGGGAAGAAAGACAGAAAGGGAAAGAGAAGAAGAAAAGGAGAGAGAGAGAATCAAAAGAGAAGAGAAAAAGGAAAGAGAAAGAATTGAGAGAGAAATCCAAGAAAGACAGTTAGAAAGAGAGAGAGAAGACAAAAAGGAGCGTGATAGACTTGATCGTGAGGAGAGAGCTAGAGTACATGAAGAACAAGTTAAATTAAGAGAACTTGAGGAAAGAGCAAAGGATAGGGAACGTGAGGAACAAGCTAAAATATGTGAGGAACAAGCTAAGATACGTGAGGAACAGGTTAAATTAAGAGAACTTGAGGAAAGAGCAAAGGATAGAGAAGTTGAGGAAAAAGCTAGAGAACATGAGTTAATAGAGAGAGAAAAGGATCGCGAGCTCGAAAAATCTCGCCTTGAATTAGAGAATAAAAAGTTAACTTTTACACAACAACAATTAGAGGAAGGAGTAATGGAACAACGTGCAGTCAGTGCATATATTCCAACACCTAATTTACCTCCCTTCACAGAGGGGAAGACATAACTTCATACATTATCAGGTTTGAAAATACTGCTACCCTCTGTGAATGGCCTGCTGACACCTGGGCTACCAGGTTAGGAATGTTATTTTCTGGTACAGCTTTGAATATCTATGCAACTTTGTCGCAGGATATCATGTGTAATTATAACCTACTGAAGAAGGCAATCCTTAAAGCATATCAAAAAACCACTAATTCTTACAGGAAAGATTTCAGGTATGCCACCTTACAGCCTGGCCAGAACTTTCAGCAGTTACAGGTGACACTCTTTCGTTTGTTCGACTTTTGGATAGAGAGTTCAGGAATTGATCACAGTTATGAATCTCTTAGAGACTTCATGGTTGCTGACCAGTTCCTGACAGCTCTTCCCCATCAGATACGAACATTCATCAGAGAATGTAACCTGATTAAAGCTGAGGAAGTTGCTGAGGCTGCTGACCTGTATGCTGAGGCTCACAATTCCTATAAAGACCTGAAGGGATCTAACCCTAAGGGCAAGGGTTCATCAGACCTTAAGAAATCAAAGCCTCTAGGTGGAAAGTAAAATGACTTCTTTTGTTCCTGTTTTTTATTTGTGTGGTGTTAAGGGACATAAAACGTCCAGATTGTCCTTCTAAGAAGGTCCAAAAAGTTGGAAGATGTTTTAAAGACTGTAATGACCAAGCACCCTTCTGTTCAGGAACAGTTAATGGACTTAATGTATCTACCATTTTACGAGACACTGGATGCACATGTATAGTCATTTCTGATAAGCTGTTCCCTAACCTTAAGAAACTCATTCCTCTGCTATTCTTGCAGACTACTTGGGCCGTACAGACACTTTTCCTACCATCCGTTATTACATTAGGTCTAAATGGTTCACAGGTTGGTCTGAAGCAGTACTAGCTCCCATCACTTCTTGCTCCGTACTAATAGGTAATGTAAAAGGTGCCATTCTTCCTTCTGAGGTTGACCTTTCATCACCAAAGATGGACATAAGCTTTTTCAGATCCTCTTCCTGTAGAGTCAGAGAAGCCCCTCGAAAGTTCAGATGAGACAAGTCCTCGTGAGATTCATGTGGGATTAAAAACCAGTAATGATACTCTCGAAAGCGAGGAAGTAGGATCACCGGTTCACTTGTTAGATGAAAGTGAAGATATCACCTCCGATACTATAAATGTCTTGACTAGGGCTCAGACCAAAGCCCATGCTTCTCCTACTATCCATCCTTTGATTTTCCCTGACTTTAAGCCTTTAATTATATCGAAGGACTCCTTTGTCAATTTACAACGTAATTGCCCTTCTCTTCAGAATTGCCATAATGCTGCTAAACAAAATCAAGTTATCCAAAGGAAAAACTTTTCATATAAATCTGAAAATATAAAAGGTATCTTGTACAAGTCAGTATTCAAATTAAATCAGATGAGATAGAATATTCCATCTTTGTTGTTCCAAGTCAATGCAGAGAGACTGTTCTTAAAATGGCTCATGACCTGCCAGTGGCCGGACATTTCTCGCATCGTAAAACCTAATAAAATTAGGGAAACCTATTTTGGCCAAAAATGTCCTCAGATTTCACTACCTATTGGTACATCGTGTAAAGCTTGCCAACTGTCCATCCTCCCGAGGTACCAGGGCGAGTACCTATGGTCAAATTGCCAGTCTTTACGGTACCTTTTGAAAGAGTAGCTATTGACATCGTTGGTCCTTTATCTCCACTTTCATCTGCGACATAGATATATTTTTTTTTCAAACAAGTCGGCCGTTTCTCCCAACGAGCAGGGTGACCCAAAAAAAAGAAAGAAAATCCCCAAAAAGAAATACTTTCATCATCATTCAACACTTTCCACCACACCGCACATTATCACTGTTTTTGCCAGAGGTGCTCAGAATACAACAGTCAGAAGCATACACATATAAAGATACACAACATATCCCTCCACACTGCCATATCCCAAACCCCTCCTTTAAAGTGCAGGCATTGTACTTCCATTTCCAGGACTCAAGTCCGACTATATGAAAATAACCGGTTTCCCTGAATCCCTTATGTGTTTGTTGTGTGTGTGTGTGTGTGTGTTTATGTGTGTGTGTGTATGAATTGTATGTGTGTGTGTGTGGTGTGAGAGAGAGAGACTCAGCAATCACATTTGCACCAATAACTCACTACAGTTGTGACCGGGTGTGGAAGTGTGAATTGCTCATTACTCTAAAATTTGTTCATGATGCAGCCATGTATAAACGTAAGTACCTAGTATTCATACTTGTATGTGAGTTCATTACCTTTGTAACTTGTGAGTTCATTACCTTGTACCTAGTTCAGCCATCAAAACTTTGGAGCCCGTCCCTGGACCCATTGTGTACCTCTGTAATGTAAATACCTTTGTAACTTGTCATGATTGTGACTAGACCTACCTGGAGTTCATTACCTTTGTAAATTGTGAGTTCATTACCTTTGTTAATTGTGAATTCATTACCTCTGTAACTTGCTCAGCTATCAGAACTTTGAGGCCCAGTCCCTGGACCCATTATGTACCTCTGTAATCTTTTGACTACCGCCCACAGGATGGGTATGGGGTGCATAATAAACATATTAGACTAACTAACTAACTGAATCCCTTCACTAAATATTACCCTGCTCACACTCCAACAGATCGTCAGGTCCCAAGTACCATTCGTCTCCATTCACTCCTATCTAACACGCTCACGCACGCTTGCTGGAAGTCCAAGCCCCTTGCCCACAAAACCTCCTTTACCCCCTCTCTCCAACCCTTTCGAGGACGACCCCTACCCCGCCTTCCTTCCCCTATAGATTTATATGCTTTCCATGTCATTCTACTTTGATCCATTCTCTCTAAATGACCAAACCACCTCAACAACCCCTCTTCTGCCCTCTGACTAATACTTTTATTAACTCCACACCTTCTCCTAATTTCCACACTCCGAATTTTCTGCATAATATTTACACCACACATTGCCCTTAAACAGGACATCTCCACTGCCTCCAACCGTCTCCTCGCTGCTGCATTTACCACCCAAGCTTCACACCCATATAAGAGTGTTGGTACTACTATACTTTCATACATTCCCTTCTTTGCCTCCATAGATAACGTTTTTTGACTCCACATATACCTCAATGCACCACTCACCTTTTTTCCCTCATCAATTCTGTGATTAACCTCATCCTTCATAAATCCATCCGCGACACGTCAACTGCCAAGTATCTGAAAACATTCACTTCTTCCATACTCCTCCTCCCCAATTTGATATCCAATTTTTCTTTATCTAAATCATTTGACACCCTCATCACCTTACTCTTTTCTCTGTTCACTTCAACTTTCTAACCTTTACACACATTCCCAAACTCATCCACTAACCTTTGCAATTTTTCTTTAGAATCTCCCATAAGCACAGTATCATCAGCAAAAAGTAACTGTGTCAATTCCCATTTTGAATTTGATTCCCCCAAATTTAATCCCACCCCTCTCCCGAACACCCTAGCATTTTTCTTCCTTTACAACCCCATCTATAAATATATTAAACAACCATGGTGACATTACACATCCCTGTCTAAGACCTACTTTTACCGGAAGTAGTCTCCCTCTCTTCTACACACCCTAACCTGAGCCTCACTATCCTCATAAAAACTCTTTACAGCATTTAATAACTTACCACCTATTCCATATACTTGCAACATCTGCCACATTGCTCCTCTATCCACTCTATCATATGCCTTTTCTAAATCCATAAATGCAATAAAAACTTCCCTACCTTTTTCTAAATACTGTTCACATATATGCTTCAATGTAAACACTTGATCTACACATCCCCTATCCACTCTGAAACCTCCTTGCTCATCTGCAATCCTACATTCTGTCTTACCTCTAATTCTTTCAATTATAGCCCTACCGTACACTTTTCCTGGTAAACTCAGTAAGCTTATTCCTCTATAATTTTTACAGTCTCTTTGTCCCCTTTCCCTTTATATAAAGGGACTATACATGCTCTCTGCCAATCCCTAGGTACCTTCCCCTCTTTCATATATTTATTAAACAAAAGTACTAACCACTCCAACACTATATCCCCCCCTGCTTTTAACATTTCTGTCATGATCCCATCAGTTCCAGCTGCTTTACCCCCTTTCATTTTGCGTAATGCCTCACGTACCTCCCCCACACTTACATTCTGCTCTTCTTCACTCCTAAAAGATGGTATAGATATAATTAACATTAAATGATTATGCTTCGAGTTTCCCTGAAGCCATACCTTAAAGTCCATAACCATTACACAGGTGGCTGAAGCCCTTTTGTCCATCTTCCCCCAAGTGGGCATCCCTAGAGAAATTTTGTCTGACCGTGGGACACAATTCACATCTGACTTAATGCAACATCTATACCAACTTCTGGAGTGAAGCCTCTCTTCACCATACCCTATCATCCCAGCGTAATGGGGGGGAAAATTTGGGGCCCGCATTCGATTCTCGAGTCCCTTTTAAGGGAAAATTTGCTCCCTAAACCCAAGGATGGCTCGTTCCTACCCTTGCTTTGTTTGCCCCTGAGGGGAAATTCCCCTTAAAATTTTTGTCAAAAAAAAAACCCCCTTTGAAAAACCCCCCCTTTTTTTTTAAAAAAATTTGGGCCCTTTTTAAATTTTTTAAATTCCTTTTTTTCCATTTTAAAAAAAAAAAAAAAATTTTTTTTTTAAAAAAAAAATTTGGGCAAACCCCTTTTTTTTTAAAAAAAATTTTTTTTCCTAAATTAAAAGGGGTTTTAAAACCCCGGGTTTGGAATTTTTAAATTTTTTTTTAAAAAAAACTATTTTTTAAAAAAACCCAATTTTCCCCCTTTTTAAACTGAAATCCCATAAAAAGGTTTAAATAAAAAACCCTTTGCCATTTTGAATTTAAAATAAAAAAATTTTTCCTTTTTTCACCAAAATTTTGGGTTTAAAAATTCAAAAAATGATTTTTGATTCCCCTGAAATTTTAAAGTTTAATATAAAGGTTAACCCCCTTTTTCCCCCCCAGTGGGTTGGAAAAATTTTTTTGCCGGGGCCAAAATTTCCCTTGACAATCCATTTTTAAAACTTTTGGGTGGTTCTTACCAAATCCCCACTTTAAGGGGAAAAATTCCCTTCGATTCCCACCAAAGAAATTTTCCCCTTAAACAAAGGTTTTTAAAATTTTTTTTTCCCAAGGGGGAAATTCCCAGTCTTTTGGGGTTTTTTTTAACCCTATTTCCCCCCTTTCCCCTCATCTTAGGACAAAAGGGGGGTTGCTGATTTCGCTTTTCCATTTTTGATTTTAAAAATTTTTTTAAAAAATTTTTTTTAAAAATTTTTTTGTTTTAACCCAAAAAATTTTTTTATTCCAAAAGGGGAAAATTTTAAATGGGGGAAATTTTTTAAAAACCCCCTCGCCAAATAAAATTGCAGGGGGCCCCTAAAAAAAAATTTTAAAAAATTTAAAATAAAACAAAACCAAAAACAAAAAAAAACCCCCCAAAAAAAAAAAAATTTTGGGTTAAAAAAATTTTTCCACACGACTGATACGACAATGAAAATGAAGGTGTGGAATTACACCTCTAACTTGACTAATGAAGAAAACATGACTTGGTGACTCTTGACCACTTCGGACGACAACCAACATTAATATTAATGAATCTTTGGATGACCATAAGAGACATGAACTACTTCAATGTGTGAGTAACTTTTCAGACGTCTTTACTGATATTCCAGGTGTTACCTCCACGGTAGTCCATAAGATTGACTTAGTGACGGACAATCCTATCAAACGAAAATTATACCCAGTTCCAGTTCACCTTAGGGATGCATTTTGACCGAGAGGTAGACAAATTATTAAAACTAAAGATCATGAACCTTCAGTATCTTCATATTGTTCACCAGTAGTCATGGTTAAGAAGGAGATAATTCATATAGACTTGCTATTGACTTCAGAGGCCTTAATGCTATAACTCGGTGGGATGCTGAGCCTATGCCCTTAATAGATAGCAATCTACACAATTTTATGACTCTTCCTTCTTTTCAGAAGATGATATGCGCAGGCATATCATCAAGTAATGTTAGATCCTTCTTCTAAGCAGTACACCGCTTTTCCTACACACCAAGGACTGATGCAATTAGAACTATGCCCTTCGTTTGGTAACTGCTGTGCTACCTACGTGAGACTGATGAGAAAGGTCTTGGGTAATATGCCAAATGTTTCAGTTTATTTTGATAACATTTACGTAATGACATCCACGTGGGGCGAACATATCCAAACATTAACATCAGTTTTGCGTAGGTTACGCTCACATGGCCTCACTGCCAAGCCGAAGAAATGCTTCCTTGGGTATAACAAGATTAGATATCTTGGACTGATACTTTCTAATAACTCTCTGCAGCCTCTCCCCAATAAGATCAAAGCTTTATTAGAATTTAAATTCCCCAAAACCAAGAAGCTCATGCGTAGCTTTCTTGGTTCTGTAAATTTTTATGCACGGTTTATCCCGAACCTTACTGATCTTACAGGCATCTTATCCGACTTCCTTAAAAAGTCTGTGAAGGAACCTCTTGAACTTTCCGACGTAGCTCGGGAAAAGTTTAATGAGATTAAAAGTATCTTTTCGAAAGACCCTATACTTAAGATTCCAGATATTAATAAAACATTTTGTTTAAGAACTGATGCCTCCAATACTGGCTTAGGTGTGGTGCTACTACAATACCATGATGGTACTCCCTTCCCTGTATGCTTCCTAAGCCATAAAAAAACTCCCTTCCTGCAAAACAGGATACTCCCACCATAGAAAAGGAATGTTAATCCCTTGTGGGGGTAACTCCAAACTTAAAATTTAATTTGCTGGGAAAAGAATTCCAATTTAGAAACGGACCACAAACCTTGATATACCTAGAAACTTAAGGGAACCAACGAGTCGCTCTTGAGGTGGACATTGGCACTCCGGCTTTTAAGTTCCATATTGTAGTATAACAATGGTTCATCCAATTAATTCTCTGACTGTTAAGTCGTGACAGTCAGTAGAAGATTTGTTTGCCTTACGCTACTTCCCACAAGTTAGAACTTTACTTGCTATACTTCTAATACTCCTGAACTATAGTCTGGAATAGTTGAGTGGTTATGGAAAAGTTCCAATAGATAGGAGTATCTATATAGTAACAATAGTTTCATGCCGCTACATGTTACTTTGGTAGGGTAATTCAAGCTCCCGCTTATCCCCCCCCTTTTTCCCCACCCCAAAGTCTGATGTTGTGATTGCCAGCTGCTTGTTGTTTAAGTGTTAGGGCAGTCTAGCTCCTGCTATCCCTTCCCCTCCTCCTACGCCCCCCCCCGGAAAGGTTCCGTGTGGGCCCGGTCCAAACAATAATCACTAGACTCACAGCTCCCAGCACTAGTTAACGTACAGCCTGCCTGTATCTAGTGGATTTATTTGGTAGAAAGCTTCACTTTTGACCAATAATAAACTTAGTCCTTCAATTCTGCTCTAAGTTGACTGTTTGTAATAATCACCCACAATCTTTTAAAAAGGTATGTGTACTTATCAGGAGAGTGATTTCTTTAAGGAGTGGGTAACCTGTCTATCTTTCCAGCTTGGACGACAGAGAGGGTAACCTGCCAATCAACGAGTAGAATTGAAGGAGACGGACTAATGTCCCTGTTGTATTTACTTGCCTGTGCCTATGTATGAAGAATCAGGATGTAACCCCTCATCATTGCAGCAGTACAGAACCTGATTTCCTGTCATCGGGAGAGATTATTTACGGCCACAAGAACGAGCCAGTGGGTTGTCACCAACACCTGCGACCCCCCCCCCCACATCACCAGCAACAGCTACGATTTCAACCACAGGCAGTGTCACCAACGCCAGACACCCAAGTTCTGTTTATATTAGCGTTGAATTCAGATATCATTTATATTTTTCTTTTTTCATTTTCTTTAATGTAGGATTAATATTTCATATTTAAGTGTTTTATATTATATATTTTCTAAATAATAAAGTGTTTATGTTTGTCACTTTTTATTCTTTTTCTATACATTAATTTTCCTGAGGAGGAGCCAGCCTTGGTAATACTGTCTGAAGTTGTTACAGGGCTGAGTAAGCCTTCTCAAATATTTAAAATTTAAAGTGTGCCTAGGTTTGGTAAGACTCTTAAGAAGAGACGTGGAAGACAATGGACATTGCAATGGCAAGTGTAATTTATCGGCATCTAGTCCTGTTATTGTTAAATACAATGGTGGAATGGAGACACGTATGCAGACAAGTTGACAAACGTTTCGCTCTAGTAGAGCATTTGACAGCTGAAGCTTAACAGAGAATGAAACGTGTTTAGCAGCTTTTGTACGTCTTCGGAGGGAATAATTGGTTATACCAGCTTCATTCAGAGACTTTATAGCCCTGCCTATGGCATCTGAATACATTCATCTAAGCCCCTGACTAATGTGGGGTGAAAAGAATAAGAATTAGTTTACCTGGAGAGGGTTTCAGGGGTCAATGCCCCCGTGGCTTGGTCTGAGACCAAGCCTCATGGTGGATCAGGGTCTGATCAACCAGGCTAGTCGACCACAAGTCTTCGATGTTTGTTCTCTGCTCTCTCACCGGGTTCTATCCAGTGGCGGAGAAATTGGAGACAGACAAGGGCAGATTACAACGACCTATAATTTCCATCAATCCCCCCGCAGAGTCACCTCGATAAAAAAAATGCAAGTCTCTTATCTGTCCCTTCCAAGCAGAGTGCCAGCCCTGTATCCCTCCTGTTTGGAAATTCTAAGCTCACCATTGGCTTTATCGAAGACTAATTTCCCCAAAGTACGTCTATTTACGTTTTACTATCACTATATTAGCCAATAAACAATTAAATACTATTTTACATTCTAACATGAAATAGGCTTGACACATCATTGCATATATGGGAAAGGAGATGTATCTAGATTTTACAAAGTAGGTAGGCCATACTTCCTCTCATTGTGACTCGCTTGTAGAAACTTCATTAATTGTAATTTTGCAAGTAGGTGTGTATGTGTGTTTATAAGTTCATCACAGATCATCGAAGAGAGAAATGAAATATTCATTTGAATCAAGTTAATTCAGTAATATAAATTCGTTGAAGATACACTTATTCCCTCAAATTAATATTAAAAATCCTTCAGCTTTTTTAACCCTTTCAGGGTCCAAACCGTAGATCTACGCCATGAGCTCAGCTCACTCTGATAAACTGTGAGTGGTACATTTGGGCCTAGATATAGAGAGAATACATCTATGTGGTAATGGTGCAACCACATAAAACAGATCCTGCAGCACACTGTGTATAATGAAGAGAAAAAAAATGAAATCATGATTTTTTCGATTAAAACAGCAACTTTGCAGTGTTTTTTCGTATGTTTTTTATAGTTGTATTTGCGATTTCTTGGTCTCATTTGATAGAATGGAGACATATTACAGAAATAGAGATGATTTTGATTGGTTTTAGCACTGGAAATGGCTTGAAACTGAGCTCAAAGTAGCAGAAATGTTAAATTTTTGCCGATATTCAAGAGTAAACAAACGACCTCACACGTCTAATACACATCAGCTGGTGGGTCTAATATACATTCACAAATATGGTGATGATATTTATACAATTATTACAGTATTGCATAACAGTAAATCTTCTATTTTTTTGGTGAGAATAAAAATTCATTATGTGAATAAAAAATCAAAATGGAATTTATTTGTAAAGCCTCAAAACATAACTAATGAACAGAGGAAATGTTAGTTTAGTGCCAGGAATGCCTACATTGTTTATTCTTTACCCTATTTTGAAATTGGAATATTTTGAACTTTGTGTTAAATGGCCAATTAACAATTTCCGATCACTTTATTTTGTAGTTGAAACAGTTGACTTGGCGATTTCTTGTGCTCAATCGATAGAATAGAAGTAATACTAGTGAAATAGCTAAGAATTTGGTTGACTGGAATAATGTAATTGGCCTAAAATGGGAGTCAAAGTCGGCAAAATTGCCGATTCGTAAATATCGCTGACACATCAAAATTCGCGAGAGCATAATTTCGTCAATTTTCCACCAAATTTCGTACTTTTTGTTTTATTACCTTCACAAAAAGATTCTCTACGATTTCATAAGAAAAAATAACAAATTTTTTTTTTGAAAATTCTTGGACACTGGTGCGTGACTCCAGATTTGGGCCTTGGACCCTGAAAGGGTTAATTGGTTGTTATTCAGGGATCTGATCATCTCAGTTTCAAATTCATCTTCTTAATATGTTCGTCAGGACAGTGTCCTGACACTGATGCTTCTGGTTTCTACTCCATTTCCCGTTTATCTCGTCTTCACCAATACCCTGGAGAAACTGGCCGCTCTCTTTCTGACACATTAAAGAGAGCGCAAAACATCAACCTAATAACTGGGCCTCTGCCAAGACTGTCTACCCTTCCTCAAGGCTTCGTAGACACCGTCTTGTTAAAGCATCCTTTACACATCCCTAATACGAACCTTAGTCATGGTTTTGTTTCTATAGATGCCCTCTTTTCCAATAACGTTCAGAACGTTCGTGACTGGAAATGTACTTTGTCTCCTCCTTACTACTTCGCCTTTCCTATATTTTCACTGCCTTTCCAGTCTACTGTTTAAGTGAGTTTTTGTCCTATGTGTGTTTTGCCCAACACGGGAATTCTTTCCTGTGCTCGTGGACCATGTGCTATGGTAAAGTGCCCCTCTGCTTTCTTGTTCTTACAGATCACCTCCACTATAACTAATACTACTACTGTTCTTCTCTAATATTAAACTACATGCCAGTATTTTTATCGATTTATTTCCAATGCTAGCTTTTTTTTTTTTTGTAAATACCACTCCTGTATCTCTACCACTATTACTATTAGTACTACTGATACTACTCCCTCCTCCCATTCTATAACTCCTTTCCTCCCGCACCCTTTCATTTAAATTCTGGACTCCTTTCTACCTAGTTTCATTGTGACTGGTTAATGGTTCAGGTCAGACAGAAACTTCGTCACAAGTTTGTCTCCTAATAGCGGGTTATTTGTAGGTGTCAATTTTGCGACAGCCTGTCAGGGACTCCAGAAGATTTCAAGGAAATATTCGTGGTAGAGTGATTGAGCTGCAGTCAGTGCACCAGTGTGCATTTGTACATCAACATCGGATCAGCAGGACGGTTGCAACAAGACTGACGAGGCACTCAGCCACCAGGCGCTCCATCAGAGGTAGAGCGGCCATCACGGGAATAGCCAGGTAGGAGGAGAGGCCATGCAGCCGCCTTGACCCATTCCAGCTGAAACACCCAGCCTGGTGCCCTATGTCGTTGTAGACTCTACAACCTCTATCAAGACCAGCTGAGGAGCCTCAGTCTGATCACAGGAGCACATAGAGAAAAGCTCATGAACACGGTAACAGAAGCCCTCGAAGACGAAAGTACAGTCCTAAGGCCAGTAAATGGCAGAGGTGTAAGGATTCTTAACTCACAATGAATCTGCCACAAAACTCCGCTAAGACGAGGCTTGAACAGTGCAGCAAAAGTGTAGTGCAGCATGAGGTATGAGAGATAGTCGTGACAGTAAAATACTGGCAGTGGGAATATCTCTTTCTACATGTACAAGGTATACAGACCATAGCTGACATCAATGACATAGTACTATACAGAAAGCCGCTTGTTATGCAGAACACGTCGGGTAAATTAGGTCAGTTTTGTCCCGGGATGCGACCCACACCAGTCCACTAACACCAAGGTACCCATTATTACTGATGGGTGAATATAGACAACCGGTATAAGGAATCATTATAATCAAATAATAACGCTCTAAACCGACGAGGGTCATGCAGCGCTGAGAGGCAGAAAATAGTGCCAGGGCTATAAACAGCTAGGTGGAGAGGGGAGCAGAGGTAAGGGTAGAAAAGAGCTCAAAGGGACGCTAGAGGCTATGCATGAAAGTTTGTATAGTAAAGCAGTTTCTGACAAAGTCAAAAAGTGATTGTAAGTAACAGGCAGGACCGTCTGCAAGAAGGGAAGATAAGATAAGAGTGGTAGGGCGACGGCGTCGGTGCTAAATCCTGCGAGGTTGCTGATAAACAGGACAATCCACAAGAAAATGAAGAGGGTAAATAGATACAACAAACCTCAGAGAGAGGAATAGTGTGTCATTCTTGAGATACCCATGGGTAAGGCGAGTATTGCCGACGCGGAGGCGGGAGAGTGCAGTCTCAAGGGAAAGGCAAGGGTGGTAAGAAGATTGTCCCAAACCTAAAAGCGATTTGATAGAGTGCAATTTGTTATGGTGCGTGTTAAACCACTGTTGTTGCCAACGGCTGTGAAGACGGGCAGGGATAACTGTAAAATAATCCCTGAACGGAATACCTCTATAGGAAACCGGAAGGTCACGTACTGCTGACTGTGCAGCAGCATCCGCCTGTTCATTGCCCTTCGCATCAACGTTTCCAGGGTCCCAACAGAAAACCACGTCTTTGTTTTTGCTAGCTACACGGTCCAACTATAGCTGAATATGAAGGACCAATGAATAATAATAAATAATAATAATCTTTATTTACTACATGTACTAGGTATACAGACCATAGCTGCTATATAGAAAGCCGCTTGTTATGCTGAGCATTTCGGGCAAATTAGGTGAGTTTTGTCTCAGGCTGCGACTGTTACACCCTTTTGTTAATTTTAAGTAGACTGTTTCTTCTTGTTATTATCACAATGGTATACTTTTACATATTATTTTTGCTATTTCACTTAATATTATATTCAGGAGTAATTCCATTAGTAGCTAAAATGGATTTACTCGACTTAATATTATCTGGTCGTATTACTTAGCTTTGTATTTGGGTAGGTCGTTTATTTAGTGTTAACTGCTGGTAACCTGGCCAAGCACCAGTAGGTGTTTTGAGCTGCTCAACCCCTGCTCCGACCGAGACAAATGGGCTGGTAAAGCCTCACAGAGTTTCAGTTCATACCTTCCTCTGGACCAGGAAGGGTCGAGGGAAGTATCCACCTCTAAACCACCATTCGCCTCCCTAGAAAATCCCAGGAATTCTCGGGAACTTACTGCTAAGACTTATCTTGGTTGGAGAAGGCGGTTGAGAAGCTCTTAGAGAAAGTGAAGCCAAGTGAGCAAGCCTCTGTAGTGTATGAGGACTTATTGTAAAGTGAACCCTATCATAAGAAACCTATTAAGTGTTCGAGTTTTTAGGCAATGCCTGTGCATGTGCATATACTAATATTTCGCGACTCACTCAGAGCCATTTGTAAATACTTGACCTAGTACTGTGTTGTTTTAATGAGGAATCGTAAAAGTATTCTACTCATAGTGCAAAATATGAGAAGGTGAATTTAAGTGATTATTATGATTATTAATAAATTAAATAGAAACTAAAAATTCCTTTTCCTCTGAATGAGTACGTAGACGTACTAAGTTTATTTTGTTACGAAAAGCACTATAACCCAGGGACCAACTGACTATGTTCATAACAAAGTGGGGGCCTGTCCGGGATTTGCTCTCTGATCCAAGTGCTGGAGGAAATATGAGCCTAGAAGTAAGTGCCAATCCCATGAAAGTGAGCTGCTGTTCAGGTACCCATAAAATTAACTATGGAGGCTCAAATACAACAGTTAATATGCGAGTTAACCTTGGAGGATTTGAAGTCTTTAAAACTTCAGAAGTGCTGGCAAATTGCCGTTGCCTAGGATGAAGTATAACAAATATTACACCGCCGAGACCACATCGATCTATTTTGAGAAACATGCTGTTCCGGAACAAGGCGAGTTGGATGACATTGACGATACTGATGAGGCAAGTCCTAATATCTCAATTTGAACACTTGGACCGACCGCTTGAAGCACAAGGACTGATCTTGGTGGCCTTCCAACTTCCCTACCCTCTGTGATGTGGCTGAGCCAGAATCAAGGGAGCTGCTGGTGAGCGGACATCTCTGGGAGAGGTGCCTGAAATATGGGGCGTCTAATCACCCAGTTTCCGACCCTGGTTCACAAGAAGCACCCAGCTCAGGTGCTCGACCCAAGGAAAGACGGGAAAACTTGTATCCCTCCAACTCCTCCACACCGATTGGGCCCATATCACAGAGCCAGTTCGAAAGAATGGAGCGCCTTTATTACTTTACAAATGGCCCAAATAGAAGCCCAAAGGAAGCTGAATGCAGAAGAGTTCGAGAGGGACACCATACTCTAACGAACGTCAGCGGCAAAGGAGGGAGTTGCGAGGCCCGAGGCCCCCAGAAATATTTCGACATTCATAAAGCATCATCTTTGGTGCCCAAGTTTTGCGAGTCTGATCTGGACCGTACTTCGATACGTTCGAAAATCAGGCTCGAGCTATGCAGTGGCCCCAAAAATTCTGGCTGTCTTGTTGCATACGACGATGACTGGTTTAAGCTCGAGAATGTAACCGCGGCTTTGCCTTACGAAGAGTACATCAATTGACTCCGTCAAAAAGGTCATACTGGAGACCATGATCTACTCCCTTTGAGCTACCAGCAAGCCTTCCGTACTCGCAAAGGTTACCAGGGCAAACTTGGGTGGACTTCGCCAGGCAGAAGAAGGTAGCTTTCGAGAGGTGGCAAAGAGCCTCACAAAGCAACACTGTAAGCAGCTTAACCAAATTAATACTACAAGAGGACTTCTATAATTCTATATCTGGGGATTTGCGGAAGTTCCTGATCGACCGTCCAACACTGATGTGATGGAGACCGCTGCACTGGCCGATCGCTACGAGATCTCCAGCCAGCTGATCCGTGATAGAACATCCAGAGAGGAAGCAGTAAAACTGGGCCAGAAGGTTCGACCAGTTAAAATCAAGAACAAAACCTCGCCAAAAGTTTCCATCAGAAGCAGTGACCTCTCGAACCCTGGATAAGCCATGCAATGGTGACCGGGTTTCAACCACGACAGAAACCGGGAGGTTAAAAGCCAAAGAACTTTTTCCTGTTTTCCC
>NC_069460.1:32133774-32161825 GCF_026875155.1 Cherax quadricarinatus | reverse complement strand
GGGGGTGGGGACTGCCACCTCAAAATTTTAAAGGGTGATGGACTGATTCATGTTTTCAAGTATTTTCTTCTATCAACTTTTTTGACTGATGAAGAGCTACTTGTAGGCGAAACGTTTCATAATAAAGATACCTAACTGTTGCATATGTGTCTTACCTAATAACATTTCTAGCACTGCGACTATTTGTGTAATATATACTTAAGGACCCTCCTTTTCTTTATCATTCCTGCTCCTTTCTGTTATTCCACTAAACCTATTACTGTCCTGTCAATTAGTGCCACTGGCTTTCCGATATCCACCTCATTTTGCCTATTACTAGTTCTCCTAGTACTCATATTACTACCTGAGACTTCACAGTTTCCCGCAAAAACCCATACCACTAAACTATTCCTAGTTTAAAGACCTAACAGCTCCCTCCACTGCGTTGGCCAGTGCTCCCACCCCACACCTAGATAAGTGAACCCCATCCCTGGCATACATGTCATTTCTGCCATAGAAGAGGTCCCAGTTGTCAATGAATGTTACCGCATTTTCCTTACAGTATTTGTCCAGCCAGCAATTGACACCAATTGCTCTGGACAACCATTCATTTCCAACTCCTCTCTTGGCAAAATGCCACATATGACAGGTTTCCCACCCTTCCTCCTAATTATCTCTATTGCTGACCTATACCTGCTAATCAGGTCCTCACTCCTACGTCTGCCAACATCGTTGCCTCCAGCACTGAGACAGATAATAGGATTGCTCCCATTACCTCTCATGATGTCATCCAGACGGCTAACAATATCCTTCATCCCTGCCCCAGGAAAACACACTCTCTGCCTCCTATCCTGTCCTTCAAGCAGAATGCCCTATCCATGTACCTAATCTGGCTATCCCCAACAACAACAATGTTTTTACCTTCCTTTGCGTCGTCTGTCGTGATGCTCCGAGTAGTCGACTCACATTCGCCAGGTAGCATTACACCACATGTAGAATTCGTCAAGACGTTCTCGATGGTCTTCGTTGGGGTTTCTAGGGATGTCTCACTCACGTCTGCCAATGCTTCTTTGGTGCTCGTTGTGGCATTCCCAGTAGCACACTCACATTCGTCGGGTAGCACCGAGAATGGGTTGGAAGTTTCCACGGTAGTCTTCTGGTTTCTCGTTGTTTCTGCCTCTCCAACCGTTTTCTTGATCTTCAGCTTGGTTCCATGTTGCCCGGCCACTGACCAAGCTCCCCTCTTAACCTGGGGACTCACAACAGGAGGATTACTACGAATCCTCTTGTTCTCCTCCGTTAATCGCCGTATCTCCATCTTAGCAACTCTGAGCTCTTCTCTCAGCTGCTGGTAAAGTTGCTCAAGAGAGGGCATCCTGGTTCAGATTCACAGAGAGCACACAAACAGGTCTTCACAGAGCTAAGTACACGTCACCACTGAGACTAAGTACACGTCACCACTGAACTCCAGGACGATTTGAACAAATTAATGTCTTGGTCTGAAAAATGGCAGATGAAGTTTAATGTGGATAAGTGTAAGGTACTTGTCCTTGGTAATGAAAATAACCCTCGAAGCTATAATCTAGGTGAAGTAGAGCTTGATCATACAGAATGTGAAAAAGACTTGGGAGTCATGGTAAGCAGAAATCTAAAGCCAAGACAGCAGTGCCTTAGTGTGCGCAACAAGGGCAACAGATTACTTGGATTTATCTCAAGAAGTATGCAACAGTTAGGCATCTTTATTTCGAAACGCCTCGCCCACACAGTAGGCTTCTTCAGTCGAGTACAGAAAAGTATTGTTTCATACCATGGAACAATGCTCTTCTCCAGACTGAGGGACTGACCACCTCAAAACTTTAAGGGTGATGGACTGATTACATCGTCTTCAAGTATCTTCTGCTTCTGTCAACTTTTCTGTACTCGACTGAAGAAGCCTACTGTGTGGGCGAGGCGTTTCGAAATAAAGATGCCTAACTGTT
Source organism: Cherax quadricarinatus (assembly GCF_026875155.1). Taxonomy (NCBI): domain Eukaryota; kingdom Metazoa; phylum Arthropoda; class Malacostraca; order Decapoda; family Parastacidae; genus Cherax; species Cherax quadricarinatus. The sequence continues at coordinate 32,159,867 of NC_069460.1, read as the reverse complement.
GCATGTGTGTCTTACCTAGCAACCTGTCGGTATTTTATACCATTTTGGTGTTCAATCTTAAGAAGTATAAGTAACAGAAGTCCAAAAGTTATTTTACAGCTCTATACATCACTAGTGAGGCCTCATTTAGATTATGCTGCTCAGTTTTGGTCCCCTTACTACAGGATGGACATAGACTCATTAGAGAACATACAGAGAAGAATGACTAAAATGATTTACTGTGTAAGGAACCTCCCGTATGAAGATAGACTTAAAGCCTTAAATCTCCACTCTCTGGAGAGGCGTAGAATGAGGGGAGATATCATTGAAGTGTATAAGTGGATGACGGGCATAAACAAGGGAGACATTAATAAAGTACTGAGGGTGTCGAACCAGGAAAGAACCAGGAATAATGGATTTAAGTTGGATAAATTTAGATTTAGAAAGGACATAGGTAAGTACTGGTTTTCTAACAGAGTTGTAGATGCGTGGAACAGTCTTCCCAGTGGGGTGATAGAGGCTAGGACCTTGGGTAGCTTTAAGAAGAGACTGGACAAATATATGAGTGGGAGGGGCTGGGTTTGATTGGTGTCATGGGGTACGGGAGTTATTTCTTGGGTAGCTTTCGGTAGATGTCGTTTTGATAAGGACCTGCCTTGTATGGGCCAGTAGGCCTGCAGTGTTCCTACATTCTTATGTTCTTATGTTCTTATGTTCTCCCACCTCTGATATAAGCTTCTCCTACCTCTGATATAAGCTCCTCCCACCTCTGATATAAGCTCCTCCCACCTCTGACATAAGCTCCTCCGGCCTCTGATATAAGCTCCTCCCATCTCTGATATAAGTTCCTCCCACCTCTGATATAAGCTCCTCCCACCTCTGACATAAGCTCCTCCGGCCTCTGATATAAGCTCCTCCCATCTCTGATATAAGCTCCACCCACATTGTAATGATATTAAGTGGTAAATTCATTGTATTGTATTAGGTATTGTATTGTATTAGGTAGTAGGTTGGTAGACAGCAACCACCCAGGGAACTACTACCGTCCTGCCAGATGACTGTGAAACAGAAACCTGTAACTGTTTTGCATGATGGTAGGATTGCTGGTTTCTTTTTCTGTCTCATAAACACGCTAGATAACAGGGATATCTTGCTACTCCAACTTACACTTTGGTCACACTTCACAGTCATGCACTTGCATATATATATACATACATCTAGGTTTTTACTCCTTTTTCTACATAGCTTTTGTTCTTCTTTATTTCTTCTATTGTCCATGGGGAAGTGGAAAAGAATCTTTCCTCCGTAAGCCATGCGTGTCGTATGAGGCGGCTAAAATGCCGGGAGCAATGGGCTAGTAACCCCTTCTCCTGTAGACATTTACTAAAAAAGAGAAGAAGAAAACTTTAAAAAACTGGGATGCTTGAATGTGCGGGGATGTAGTGCGGATGAAAAGAAACAGATGATTGCTGATGTTATGAATGAAAAGAAGTTGGATGTCCTGGCCCTAAGCGAAAAAAGCTGAAGGGGGTAGGGGAAGTTTCGGTGGGGGAAAATAAATGGGATTAAATCTGGAGTATCTGAGAGAGTTAGAGCAAAGGAAGGGGTAGCAAGTAATGATGAATTGATCAGTTAGGAAGGAGAAAAGAGAATTGAATGTGTAAATGCAAGAATTATGTGGATTAAAGTAAAGGTTGGATGCGAGAAGTGGGTCATAATAAGCGTGTATGCACCTGGAGAAGAGAGGAATGCAGAGGAGAGAGAGAGATTTTGGGAGATGTTAAGTGAATGTATAGGAGTCTTTGAACCAAGTGAGAGAGTAATTGTGGTAGGGGACCTGAATGCTAAAGTAGGAGAAACTTTTAGAGAGGGTGTGGTAGGTAAGTTTGGGGTGCCAGGTGTAAATGATAATGGGAGCGAGGATAAATAAGTATACAAGATATGATGTAGGGCGAAATGACAGTAGTTTGTTGGACTATGTATTGGTAGATAAAAGACTGTAATAAAGTTGGTAGAATTACCGACAATATGTAAAGTAAAAGGACACAAGTGCAACTAATGTGACATTTATTGTGGCAACGTTTCGCTCTCCAGGAGCTTTATCAAGCCATTACCAATGGCTTGATAAAGCTCCTGGAGAGCGAAACGTTGCCACAATAAATGTCACATTAGTTGCACTTGTGTCCTTTTACTTTACAGATAAAAGACTGTTGAGTAGACTTCAGGATGTACATGTTTATAGAGGGGCCACAGATATATCACATCACTTTCTAGTTGTAGCTACACTGAGAGTAAAAGGTAGATGGGATACAAGGAGAATAGAAGCATCAGGGAAGAGAGAGGTGAAGGTTTATAAACTAAAAGAGGAGGCAGTTAGGGAAAGATATAAGCAGCTATTGGAGGATAGATGGGCTAATGAGAGCATAGGCAATGGGGTCGAAGAGGTACGGGGTAGGTTTAAAAATGTAGTGTTAGAGTGTTTTAGCAGAAGTTTGTGGTTACAGGAAAGAGGTGCGGGAGGGAAGAGGAGCGATTGGTGGAATTTAGATGTAAAGAGAGTAGTAAGGGAGAAAAAGTTAGCATATGAGAAGTTTTTACAAGTAGAAGTGAATGCAAGGAGGGAAGAGTATATGGAGAAACGAGAGGTTAAGAGAGTGGTGAAGCAATGTAAAAAAGAGGCAAATGAGAGAGTGGGTGAGATGTTATCAACAAATTTTGTTGAAAATAAGAAAAATTTGGAGTGAGATTAACAAGTTAAGGAAGCCTAGAGAACAAATGGATTTGTCAGTTTAAAAATAGGAGAGGAGAGTTATTAAATGGAGAGTTAGAGGTATTGGGAAGATGGAGGGAATATTTTGAGGAATTGTTAAATGTTGATGAAGATAGGGAAGCTGTGATTTCGTGTATTGGGCAAGGAGGAATAACATCTTGTAGGAGTGAGGAAGAGCCAGTTGTGAGTGTGGGGGAAGTTCGTGAGGCAGTAGGTAAAATGAAAGGGGGTAAGGCAGCCGGGGTTGATGGATAAAGATAGAAATGTTAAAAGCAGGTGGGGATGTAGTTTTGGAGTGGTTGGTGCAATTATTTAATAAATGTATGGAAGAGGGTAAGGTAACTAGGGATTGGCAGAGAGCATGCATAGTTCCTTTGTATAAAGGCAAAGGGGACAAAAGAGAGTGCAAAAATTATAGGGGGATAAGTCTGTTGAGTATACCTGGTAAAGTGTATGGTAGAGTTATTATTGAAAGAATTAAAAGTAAGACGGAGAATAGGATAGCAGATGAACAAGGAGGCTTTAGGAAAGGTAGGGGGTGTGTGTGGACTAGGTGGTTTACAGTGAAACATATAAGTGAACAGTATTTAGATAAGGCTAAAGAGGTCTTTGTGGCATTTATGGATTTGGAAAAGGTGTATGACAGGGTGGATAGGGGGGCAATGTGGCAGATGTTGCAGGTGTATGGTGTAGGAGGTAGGTTACTGAAAGCAGTGAAGAGTTTTTACGAGGATAGTGAGGCTCAAGTTAGAGTACATAGGAAAGAGGGAAATTATTTCCCAATAAAAGTAGGCCTTAGACAAGGATGTGTGATGTCACCGTGGTTGTTTATATATTTATAGATGGGGTTGTAAGAGAAGTAAATGCGAGGGTCTTGACAAGAGGCGTGGAGTTAAAGATAAAGAATCACACATAAAGTGGGAGTTGTCACAGTTGCTCTTTGCTGATGACACTGTGCTCTTGGGAGATTCTGAAGAGAAGTTGCAGAGATTGATGGATGAATTTGGTAGGGTGTGCAAAAAGAGAAAACTAAAAGTAAATACAGGAAAGAGTAAGGTTATGAGGATAAAAAAAATATTAGGTGATGAAAGATTGGATATCAGATTGGAGGGAGAGAGTATGGAGGAGGTGAATGTATTCAGTATTTGGGAGTGACGTGTCAGCGGATGGGTACTATGAAAGATGAGGTGAATCATAGAATTGATGAGGGGAAAAGGGTGAGTGGTGCACTTAGGAGTCTGTGGAGACAAAGAACTTTGTCTTGGAGGCAAAGAGGGGAATGTATGAGAGTATAGTTTTACCAACACTCTTATATGGGTGTGAAGCATGGGTGATGAATGTTGCAGCGAGGAGAAGGCTGGAGCAGTGGAGATGTCATGTCTGAGGGCAATGTGTGGTGTGAATATAATGCAGAGAATTCGTAGTTTGGAAGTTAGGAGGAGGTGCGGTATTACCAAAACTGTTGTCCAGAGGGCTGAGGAAGGGTTGTTGAGGTGGTTCGGACATGTAGAGGAATGGAGCGAAACAGAATGACTTCAAGAGTGTATCAGTCTGTAGTGGAAGGAAGGCGGGGTAGGGGTCGGCCTAGGAAAGGTTGGAGGAGGGGGGTAAAGGAGGTTTTGTGTGCGAGGGGCTTGGAGTTCCAGAGGCGTGCGTGAGCTTTTTTGATGGGAGTAAATGGGACGAAGGGTTTTTTAATACTTGACGTGCTGTTGGAGTGTGAGAAAGTAAATTTTAAGGGATTCAGGGAAATGGGGCGGGCCCGACTTGACCCTGGGATGGGAAGAAAACGTCCCCCATTAAAAGGAGGGGCTTTAAAATGTTGCATTTTTAAAAACTGTGTGTAAAGCACCCTTCTGGCAAGAAGTGATGGAGTGAATGAGGGTTTTGAAAGTTTTTTTTTTTCGGGCCCCCCTGTTGGGGGAATCCCCAGTGTGATAATAAAAAAAATAAAAAAAAATAGAAAGAAAAACAAAAAAATTTAAAACAAAAAAAAAATATAAAAAATTTTTTTTTTCCCTCGCCTTCCTGGCGGGTCGTCCCCGACATGTCTCAAGTAGCATAATTTGCTTTTGAAAAATCTTTTACATGGGGGGTTTTACCGAAAAGTTCCCCGAACATACAAATATTTTTCTGTAAAAAAAACCCCAAAAACAATTTTTTCGCATAAATTTCATTTCCGCGACAGCAATTTACCCACTGGCCCCCCTTTGTCACACACAACACATTCAAAAATTTTTTCGTTGATGGTTTTGTTAAAAAACCGTTTGTGAGCTGGTAGTGTGCTGTTGTATACATGGGGAGGGTAGTGCTGCGTTGTATACCGGCAGCTGGGGGGCGCTGTTGTCATACACTGGTGCGCTGGAGTACGCTGTTGTTACACTGGTGCAGGGTAGGCTGCTGTTTTCATACACGGGGGAGCTGGTGTACTGCTGTTTTTGTACATGGGGCGCGGAGTACTGCTGTTGTCGTACACTGGGGCAGCGGTAGTGCTGCTGTTGTATACATGGGCATTTTGGGAGTGTGCTTTTTTGCGTACATGGTGCAATGGAAAATGCTCTTTGTCGACACTGGTGCAGCTGGGAGTGGCTGTTGTCGTACCTGGTGCAGCTGGAGTACTGCTGTTGTCGTACACTGTGCAGCTGGTAGTGCTGCTTTTGTCGTACACTGGTGCAGCTGGTAGTGCTGCTGTTGTCGTACACTGGTGCAGCTGGTAGTGCTGCTGTTGTCGTACACTGGTGCAGCTGGTAGTGCTGCTGTTGTCATACACTGGTGCAGCTGGTAGTGTTTGCTGTTGTCGTACACTGGTGCAGCTGGTAGTGCTGCTGTTTTTCGTACACTGGTGCAGCTGGTAGTGCTGCTGTGTCGTACACTGGTGCAGCGGGTATTTACTGCTGTTGTCGTACACGGGTGCAGCTGGTAGTGCTGCTGTTGTCGTACACTGGTGCAGCGGGTTTAGTGCTGCTGTTGTCGTACATGGGCAGCTGGTAGTGCTGCTGTTGTCATACACTGGTGCAGCTGGTGTGCTGCTGTTGTCGTACACTGGTGCAGCGGTAGTGCTGCTGTTGTCGTACACTGGTGCAGCGGGTAGTGCTGCTGTTGTCGTACACTGGTGCAGCTGGTAGTACTGCTGTTGTCGTACACTGGGCAGCTGGTAGTGCTGCTGTTGTCATACACTGGTGCAGCTCGTATGCGCTGTTGTCGTACACTGGTGCAGCTGGTAGTGCTGCTGTTGTCGTAAAACTGGTGCAGTGGTAGTGCTGCTGTTGTCGTACACTGGTGCAGCTGGTAGTGCTGCTGTTGCCATACACTGGTGCACTGGTAGTGCTGCTGTTGTCATACACGGGTGGAGCTGGTAGTGCTGCTGTTGTCGTACACTGGTGCAGCTGGTAGTGCTGCTGTTGCATACACTGGTGGAGCTGGTAGTGCTGCTGTTGCCCGTACACTGGTGCAGCTGGTAGTGCTACTGTTGTCATACACTGGTGCAGCTGGTAGTGCTGCTGCTGTCATACACGTGCGTTGGTAGTGCTGCTGTTGTCATAAAAGGTGAGCTGGTAGTGTTGCTGTTGTCATACACTGGTGGGCTGGTAGTGCTGCTGTGTCGACACTGGTGCAGCGGGTAGTGCTGCTGTTGTCATACAATGGGGGCAGCTGGTAGTGCTGCTGTTATGTACACTTGTGCAGCTGGTAGTGTGCTGTTGTCATAAAACTGGTGCAGCTGGTAGTGCTGCTGTTGTCATACACTGGTGCAGCTGGTAGTGCTGCTGTTGTCGTACACTGGTGGAGCTGGTAGTGCTGCTGTTGTCATACACTTGTGCAGCTGGTAGTGCTGCTGTTGTCATACACTGGTGCAGGTGGTAGTGCTGCTGTTGTCGTACACTGGTGCAGCTGGTAGTGCTGCTGTTGTCATACACTGGTGCAGCTGGTAGTGCTGCTGTTGTCGTACACGGGTGCAGCGGGTAGTGTGCTGTTGTATACACTGGTGCAGGGGGTAGTGCTGCTGTTGTCATACACTTTTTGCAGCTGGTAGTGCTGCTGTTGTCAACACTGGTGCAGCTGGTATTTGCTGCTTTTTGTCATACACTTGTGCAGCTGGTAGTGCTGCTGTTGTCATACACTGGTGCAGCTGGTAGTGCTGCTGTTGTCATACACTGGTGCAGCTGGTAGTGCTGCTGTTGTCGTACACTGGTGCAGCTGGTAGTGCTGCTGTTGTCAACACTGGTGGAGCTGGTAGTGTGCTGTTATCGTACATGGTGAGCGGGTAGTGCTGCTGTTGTCGTAAAATGGTGAGGTGGTAGTGCTGCTGTTGTCGTACACTGGTGCAGCTGGTAGTGCTGCTGTTGTCATACACTGGTGCAGCTGGTAGTGCTGCTGTTGTCATACACTGGTGCAGCTGGTAGTGCTGCTGTTGTCGTACACTGGTGCAGGTGGTAGTGCTGCTGTTGTCGTACATGGTGCAGCTGGTAGTGCTGGCTGTTGCCATACACTGGTGCAGTGGTAGTGCTGCTGTTGTCATACACGGGTGCAGCTAGTAGTGCTGCTGTTGTCATACACTGGTGCAGGCTGTAGTGTGCTGTTGTCGTACACTTGTACAGCTGGCAGTGCTGCTGTTGCCATACACTGGTGCAGCTGGCAGTGCTGCTGTTGTCGTACACTGGTGCAGCTGGTAGTGCTGCTGTTGTCAACACTGGTGCAGCTGGTATGTGCTGTTGTCATTCACTGGTGCAGCTGGTATGCTGCTGTTGTCGTACACTGGTGCAGCTGGTAGTGCTGCTGTTGTCGTACCTGGTGGAGCTGGTAGTGCTGCTGTTGTCATACAATTATGCAGCTGGTAGTGCTGCTGTTGTCATACACTGGTGCAGCTGGTAGTGCTGCTGTTGTCATACACTGGTGCAGCTGGTAGTGCTGCTGTTGTCTTTACACTGGTGCAGCTGGTAGTGCTGCTGTTGCATACACTGGTGCAGCTGGTAGTGCTGCTGTGCCCGTACACTGGTGCAGCTGGTAGTGCTGCTGTTGCCATACACTGGTGCAGCTGGCAGTGCTGCTGTTGTCGTACACTGGTGCAGCTGGTAGTGCTGCTGTTGACATACACTGGTGCAGCTGGTAGTGCTGTTGTCGTACACTGGTGCAGCTGGTAGTGCTGCTGTTGTCATACACTGGTGCAGTTGGTAGTGCTGCTGTTGTCATACACTGGTGGACGGGTAGTGCTGCTGTTGTCATTCACTGGTGCAGCGGGTAGTACTGCTGTTGTCATACACTGGTGCAGCTGGTAGAAACTGCTGTTGTCGTACACGGGTGCACGGGGTAGTGCTGCTGTTGTCATACACTGGTGCAGCTGGTAGTGCTGCTGTTGTCAACACTGGTGCAGCGGTAGTGCTGCTGTTGTCATACACGGGTGCAGCTGGTAGTGCTGCTGTTGTCTTACACTGGTGCAGCTGGTAGTGCTGCTTTTGGTCATACCTGGTGCAGCTGGTAGTGCTGCTTTGTCATACACTGGTGCGCTGGTAGTGCTGCTGTTTGTACACTGGTACAGCTGGTGTGCTGCTGTTGTCGTACACTGGTACAGCTGGTAGTGCTGCTTTTTGTCATACACTGGTGCAGCGGGTAGTGCTGCTGTTGTCGTACACGGGTTTCAGCTGGTAGTGCTGCTGTTGCCATACACTGGTGCAGCTGGTAGTGCTGCTGTTGTCATAACTGGTGGCAGCTGGTAGTGCTGCTGTTGTCATACCCTGGTGCAGTGTTAGTGCTGCTGTTGTCGTACACGGGTACAGCTGGCAGTGCTGCTGTTGTCGTACACTGGTGCAGCTGGTAGTGCTGCGGGTTGTCATACACTGGTGCAGTGGTAGTGTGCTGTTGACATACACTGGTGCAGCTGGTAGTGCTGTTGTCGTACACTGGTGCAGCTGGTAGTGCTGCTGTTGTCAACACTGGTGCAGCTGGTAGTGCTTCTGTTGTCATACACTGGTGCAGCTGGTAGTGCTGTGTTGTCATACACTGGTGCAGCGGGTTAGTGCTGCTGTTGTCGTACACTGGTGCAGCTGGTAGTGCTGCTTGTTGTCGTACACTGCTGCAGCTGGTAGTGCTGCTGTTGTCATACACTGGTGCAGCTGGTAGTGCTGCTGTTGTCGTACACTTGTGCAGCTGGTAGTGCTGCTGTTGTCGTACACTGGTGCAGCTGGTAGTGATGCTGTTGCCATACACTGGTGCAGCTGGTAGTGCTGCTGTTGTCATACACTGGTGCAGCTGGTAGTGCTGCTGTTGTCCATTTTACTTGTGCAGCTGGTAGTGCTGCTGTTGTCATACACTGTGCAGCGGGTAGTGCTGCTGTTGTCTACACGGGTTTGCAGCGGGTAGTGCTGCTGTTGTCGTACACTGGTACAGCTGGCAGTGCTGCTTTTTGTCGTACACTGGTGCAGCTGGTAGTGCTGCTGTTGTCATACACTGGTGCAGCTGGTAGTGCTGCTGTTGACATACACTGGTGCAGCTGGTAGTGCTGTTGTCGTACACTGGTGCAGCTGGTAGTGCTGCTGTTGTCATACACGGTGGCAGGTAGTGCTGATGTTGTGTACACTGGTGCAGCTGGTTTAGTGCTGCTTTGTCGTACACTGGTGCAGTTTGGTAGTGATGCTGTTGCCATACACGGGTGCAGCTGGTAGTGCTGCTTTTGTCATACACTGGTGCAGCTGGTAGGGGCTGCTGTTGTCATATACTTGTGAGCTGGTAGTGCTGCTGTTGTCGTACACTGGTGCAGCTGGTAGTGCTGCTGCTGTCATACACTGGTGCAGCTGGTAGTGCTGCTGTTGTCATACACTGGTGCAGCTGGTAGTGCTGCTGTTGTCGTACACTGGTGCAGCTGGTAGTGCTGCTCTTTCGTACACTGGTGCAGCTAGTAGTGCTGCTGTTGCCGTACACTGGTGCAGCTGGTAGTGCTGCTTTTGTCATACACTGGTGCAGCTGGTAGTGCGCTTTTGTCATACACTTGGGGTGCAGCTGGTAGTGCTGCTGTTGTCATACACGCTGCACGGGTAGTGCTGCGTTGTCATACACTGGTGCAGCTGGTAGTGCTGCTGTTGTCATACACTGGGGGAAGTGGTAGTGCTGCTGTTGTCATACACTGGTGCCGCTGGTAGTGCTGCGTTGTCATACACTGGTGCAGCTGGTAGTGCTGCTGTTGTCGTACACTGGTGCAGCTGGTAGTGCTGCTGTTGCCATACACTGGTGCAGCTGGTAGTGCTGCTGTTGTCATACACTGGTGCAGCTGGTAGTGCTGCTGTTGTCATACACTGGTGCAGCTGGTAGTGCTGCTGTTGTCGTACACTGGTACAGCTGGCAGTGCTGCTGTTGTCGTACACTGGTGCAGCTGGTAGTGCTGCTGTTGTCATACACTGGTGCAGCTGGTAGTGCTGCTGTTGACATACACTGGTGCAGCTGGTAGTGCTGTTGTCGTACACTGGTGCAGCTGGTAGTGCTGCTGTTGTCATACACTGGTGCAGCTGGTAGTGCTTCTTTTGTCATACACGGTGCAGTGGTAGTGCGCTGTTGTCATACACTGGTGCAGCTGGTAGTGCTGCTGTTGTCGTACACTGGTGCAGCTGGTAGTGCTGCTGTTGTCGTACACTGCTGCAGCTGGTAGTGCTGCTGTTGTCATACACTGGTGCAGCTGGTAGTGCTGCTGTTGTCGTACACTTGTGCAGCTGGTAGTGCTGCTGTTGTCATACACTGGTGCAGCTGGTAGTGCTGCTGTTGTCGTACACTGGTGCAGCTGGTAGTGCTGCTGTTGCCATACACTGGTGCAGCTGGTAGTGCTGCTGTTGTCATACACTGGTGCAGCTGGTAGTGCTGCTGTTGTCATATACTTGTGCAGCTGGTAGTGCTGCTGTTGTCGTACACTGGTGCAGCTGGTAGTGCTGCTGCTGTCATACACTGGTGCAACTGGTAGTGCTGCTGTTGCCCATACACTGGTGCAGCTGGTGGGTGCTGCTGTTGTCGTACACGGGTGCAGCTGTAGTGCTGGCTCTTGTCGTACACTGGTGCAGCTAGTAGTGCTGCTGTTGTCGTACACTGGTGCAGCTGGTAGTGCTGCTTTTGTCATACACTGGTGCAGCTGGTAGTGCTGCTTTTGTCATACACTGGTGCAGCTGGTAGTGCTGCTGTTGTACACTGGTACAGCTGGTAGTGCTGCTGTTGTCGTACACTGGTACAGCTGGTAGTGCTGATGTTGTCATACACTGGTGCAGCTAGTAGTGCTGCTGTTGTCGTACATGGTGCAGCTGGTAGTGCTGCTTTTGTATACACTGGTGCAGCTGGTTATTTGCTGCTGTTTTTCATACACTGGTGACGGTAGTGCTGCTGTTGTCATACACTGGTGCAGCGGTAGTGCTGCTTTTGTCATAACTGGTGCAGTTGGTAGTGCTGCTGTTGTCATAAAACTGGTGGAGCTGGTAGTGCTGCTGTTGCCATACACTGGTGCAGCTGGTAGTGCTGCTGTTGTCATACACTGGTGCAGCTGGTAGTGCTGCTGTTGTCATACACTGGTGCAGCTGGTAGTGCTGCTGTTGTCGTACACTGGTGCAGCTGGTAGTGCTGCTGTTGTCATACACTTATCAGCTGGTAGTGCTGCTGTTGTCAAACACTGGTGCAGCTGGTAGTGCTGTTGTTGTCAAACACTGGTGCAGCTGGTAGTGCTGCTGTTGTCAAACACTGGTGCAGCTGGTAGTGCTGCTGTTGTCAAACACTGGTGCAGCTGGTAGTGCTGCTGTTGTCATACACAGGTGGACTGGTAGGGGGCTGCTGTTGTCATGCACTGGTGCAGCTGGTAGTGCTGCTGTTGTCGTACACTGGTGCAGCTGGTAGTGCTGCTGTTGTCATACACTTGTGCAGCTGGTAGTGCTGCTGTTGTCGTACACTGGTGCAGCTGGTAGTGCTGCTGTTGTCATACACTGGTGCAGCTGGTAGTGCTGCTGTTGTCATACACTGGTGCAGCTGGTAGTTCTTCTGTTGTCGTACACTGGTGCCGCGGGTATGATGCTGTTGCCCATACACTGGTGCAGCTAGTATGCTGCTGTTGTCGTACACTGGTGCAGCTGGTAGTGCTGCTGTTGTCATACACTGGTGCAGCTGGTGTTATTGCTGTTCTTACTGCTGAACAGCAGTTTGGTGCCGATGAAGGTAGCGTAGGTAGCAATGATACGGCCGTGGACTAGTTTGGCTTTAATTGAATAGGAGTGAGTACACAACGGGCAGTGTGAGGGAGTGACCGCAAGCCAGTCCGTGGAGGGGGGCACTTGTGTCTATCAAGTCGGTCGGCCTAGGAGAGAGAGCGGCTGGGCTGAGCCTCCCACTGACCTGGGTGAGCCTACAGAGGGAAGCACCTAAATGCCGCGAAATATGAACTAGTCAGAGCAGACGGCTAGGCTGTGTGGCTGTCTACATTTGCTCGGCCACACACCTCGCGTCGTCCCGACGTGACAATACTGGTGGGCCCGTTGGTATAAAGGAATTACGCACACTAGCTACCCCAGAGAGGGACTGGCATTCGCTCACTAGTAAATAAAAAATGGACATAAAAATGCAACAGGCAAAAAAAAAAAAACTCTCCCAACCAGGGGAAGAGAAAACTGGTTTGCCCGCGCTGTTTCATCGAGGAGAGAGTCCGGAGACGTCAGCACTGGAACTAAAATCTTCTATATAAGGTTGCCGCAGGGCTGAACATCAGTTGACCATCGTCTACGAACGTTGTTGAACCTCACATCTGCAAAAAAATGACTGACAGTAGCATTTCCCAAAGGTGTGACATGTGACTCAGGGGGCCCGATGCCTGACCGTAATACAGGCTCTTTTTTTTTTATAAAAAAACACGGGGTGCAAACTACACAATAATACCACATCCATGGAATTTATTACACTCTGGTACCCTTCAAAAGTATTTACATAATTACATGATGTTGTCCCCCCTGACCCATTATCGACTAGCTATACAATGTGTGTGCATTTATACCATTTCTGCAAGCAAACAATTAGCAAAAACTAGCGTAGGAGTCAGACAAGTCAGTAGGTACGTCAATGTCACAGAAATGTACTGTTGTCCGGGGGTCACAGGCCATAAGTAGGGAGCCTTACGGCCGTTTTTCCATACCAGTAGTAGTGGGAGAAGGGATAGACGGGTTGTCCCTAGCATTAGTCTGATTGTGCTTTGCAACGCACGCGCCTCCAGACTGCTTCAGCCTGCATATGGCCCACATACTTCATGTGATCAAGGTGGGCTTCCTTGATAGTTCCCGTACAATCTCCCTCCCTCGAACTTATTGCCACGGAGCTGTCGTAGGACACGGTAAGGACCCACAAACTTTGGGACAAGTTTGTGCATACCTGGGGTCTGCACTGGGTTGAGCAACATAACTTTGCAACCTGGTTCCACTTTGCTTTCCTTGGTGCGGGCATTGCGCTCAGACGTGAACCTATCAGTAGCTTTCATAAGGTTCTCTCGTACCCGCTGGAAGACAAGCTGCGTTGTTCTCATCTTTACTACACTGGGGTTATCAGTGTCGTAAGTAGGTCTAGGTAGAGCAAACAGAATTTCATATGGTAAGCGCTTGTCATAGCCATACAAAGCAAAATGAGGTGTCTCACGGATCGAGCTGTTGAGGGAGGAATTTTAATGTACACTGAACATCTGGGATAGCCTCATCCCATGTAATACAACTTGGGTTAACGGTTACTCTGAGCACCTCCAGGACTTTGCGATTTGTACGTTCAGCAAGACCATTACTCGCAGGGTGAATGTTGAATCTGGAGCAAAGATCCTGCATTATGCCATTTATAAACTCAGACCCATTGTCTGACAGAAGGACACGTGGGCAAGTATGACGAAGAACAACATGCTCACGAAAAGCACTAGCGACCGTTTCGGCGGTTTTATCAGGAATGGGTACTAATTCACTGTACTGCGTCAAGTTATCTACCATTACAAGCAGGTGCTTATTTCCCTTCTCCGAGGTCGAGAAGTTCGTCAACAGGTCGACAGAAGTTCTCTCCCAGGGCTCCTTTGTAATGGGATACTTTAGAATGGGATTAGGACCTGTAATGGTACCCTTGTGCTGTAGGCAAACAACACACTGGTGTACATGCTTGGCAACATCCGCTGCCATCTTAGGCCAGAAATATTTCATTCGTGCCTGTTTGATACTGCGGTCCTTCCCGGGGTGCGCTACACCTGGCTGTTGTCATACACTGGTGCAGCTGGTAGTGCTGCTGTTGTCATACACTGGTGCAGCTGGTAGTGCTGCTGTTGTCATACAGAGTGATGGCTCTCTTAAAGAAACTGGAGCACGCATCAATAACTGGGCCTCTACCCTTCAAACAGAACTATTTGCCATACTCCTTGCACTGAAATGCATCCATTTATCTTAGGCTGACACTTTAAATGTAACTGATTCTCTGTCATCCATAAATGCTCTCAACTCATTAAGTATAAATTGTGGCTTGCTTGTGTAAGAAGCCAGAGACAGGTATGGTAAGATTGTTGTGAGGGAAAAGTTCAGTAGATAGGAATAGCGAGGGAGTATATAGTAACAATAGTTTCATTGCCGGCTACTTGTTAAGGTAGGGTAAGTCAAGCTCCCACTATTCCTGCCTTTTTCCCCCTCCCCGAAAGTGATAGTTTCATTGCCGGCTACTTGTTAAGGTTGGGTAAGTCAAGCTCCCACTATTCCCGCCTTCTTTCCCCCACCCTGAAAGTGATAGTTTGTCTGCCGGCTGCTTGTTAAGGTAGTGTCTGTCTGGCTCCCACTATCCCTTCCCCTCCCTCTTCCCCCCCCCATAAGGTGACGTGTGGGGCTCTGGTCAAACAGTAAATCACTCGACTCACAGCTCCCAACACTACTGTAAGTACATGCCTGCCTTGTATTCTAGTGGATTTATTGGTTGAAAGCTTCACTTTTGACCAATAATAAACTTAGTCCTTTCAGTTTTGCTCTAGGTTGACTGTTGTAATAATCACCACATCTTTTAGGTATTGTACTTATCATGGAGAATGATTTCTTAAGCAGTGGGTAACCTGTCTATCTTTCCAGCTTGGATGACAGAGAGGGTCACCTGCCAATCAACGAGCAGAACTGATGGAGATGGACTAACGTCCTGAGACTTCCCCTTTTTGGATTTAATTATCTGTGCACCTGTATGAAATTGCAGGATGTAACCCCTCATCATTGCAGTGGTAAAGAACCTGCTTTCCTGTCATTGGGATATAATACTCAAGGCTATACTGTGAAGAACTAGCCAGTGGGTCGTAACCAACACCTGCGACCCCCCCCCCCCATCATCGGCAACGGCTACGATTTCAACACTCAGTGTCACCAACACCAGACACCCCTATATATATTAGCATTGAATTCAGTTATCATTTATATTTTTCATTTTTCATTTTCTTTAAATGTAGGATTAATATTTCATATTTAAGTGTTTTATATTTTCTATATAATAAAGTGTTTATGTTTGTCTGTTTTTATTTCCTTTTCTATTCACTAATTTTCCTGAGGAGGAGCCAGCCTTGGTAATACTGTCTGAAGTTGTTACAGGGCTAAGTAAGCCTTCACAATTGTGGACAGTGGAATCAGAGTGCACATGCTGTGGATTCCATCTCACATTGGTCTTCAGAAGCATGATAGAACTGATGAATTGGCTAAGCTGTATGCTTTCAAAGAGGGAGTAGATTAAAATCTTGGCTTGTGTGAAGGCTTACTCAGCCCTGTAACAACTTCAGACAGTATTACCAAGGCTGGCTCCTCCTCAGGAAAATTAGTGAATAGAAAAGGAAATAAAAACAGACAAACATAAACACTTTATTATATAGAAAATATAAAACACTTAAATATGAAATATTAATCCTACATTAAAGAAAATGAAAAATGAAAAATATGAATGATAACTGAATTCAACTTTTTATTCTCTAATTCAAGGCGAGATTTTTTGAGCTCACGATCCTTTTCTCTCTCTATTAACTCATGTTCTCTAGCTTTTTCCTCACGTTCTCTAGCTTTTTCCTCAACTTCTCTATCCTTTGCTCTTTCCTCAAGTTCTCTTAATTTAACCTGTTCCTCACATATCTTAGCTTGTTCCTCACATATTTTAGCTTGTTCCTCACGTTCCCTATCCTTTGCTCTTTCCTCAAGTTCTCTTAATTTAACTTGTTCTTCATGTACTCTAGCTCTCTCCTCATGATCAAGTCTATCACGCTCCTTTTTGTCTTCTCTCTCTCTTTCTAACTATCTTTCTTGGATTTCTCTCTCAATTCTCTCTCTCTCCTTTTTCTCTTCTCTTTCAAGGTTCTCTTTCTCCTTTTTCTCTTCTCTTTCCCTTTCTAACTGTCTTTCTTCTCTCTCAATTCTCTCTCTTTCAAGTCTTTCCTGGATCTTAGCACTAATGAAAGATTCTAAATTTTTCCCTGTTATTCCTAACTTACTTCCAGCATTCATCCAAAACTGGTATTCATCCATACTTGCAAGAATAACTTAAACTATCAGGGGAAATGAAACGGAAATTAAAGAAAACGGAGGGTTCCATTCCTGCTCCGCTCAAACTGTAAATAAACCAGAGGGCTCGATCCCTACTTCAATTAAACAATATGTATTAATTAAAACGAAGGGTTCTATGCTGGCTCCGAGCAAACAGTAAGTAGAATGGGGTCACTTGACCATCAAATCTTCTCACCAACAAATCAAGAGTGCCCTATGACAGTTCCCTTGATATAATAAAGAGCTCAATGAAACAAATTGTCACTGGAAAATCTCAGGTCCCTAGAGTCTAATCCTCCAAAGTGTTTCAAGCTCACACGAAAATAGTTGGCAGAATTAACTAGTATTCCTGCCTTGACTTGACTTACAATAAATTGAGACTAACAATCACCAAATCTTTTAAATACCTGTACTGTAGTCCTACCATAGAGAATGATTAATCATGGCTGGTGGTAACCATCTGTGGTATGTGGCGTTGAAGTTCCAATGGTAGATTCGAGATGGAGTTGAATCTTGATTCAGTAGAGTTAATCCTGGCAAGGTTGCCACTTGTGAAGGCTTACTCAGCCCTGTAACAACTTCAGACAGTATTACCAAGGCTGGCTCCTCCTCAGGAAAATTAGTGAATAGAAAAAGAAATAATAACAGACAAACATAAACACTTTATTATATAGAAAATATAAAACACTTAAATATGAAATATTAATCCTATGTTAAAGAAAATGAAAAATGAAAAACATAAATAACTGAATTCAACGCTGATATATATAGGGGTGTCTGGTGTTGGTGACACTGAGTGTTGTTGAAATCGTAGCAGTTGCTGATGATGGGGGGGTCTCAGGTGTTGGTTACAACCCACTGGTTCGTTCTTCACAGTATAGCCTTGAGTATTCTATCCCGATGACAGGAAAGCAGGTTCTTTACCGCTGCAATGATGAGGGGTTACGTCCTGCAATTTCATACAGGTGCACAGGTAATTAAATCCAAAAAGGGGAAGTCTCAGGACATTAGTCCATCACCATCAGTTCTGCTCGTTGATTGGCAGGTGACCCTCTCTGTCATCCAAGCTGGAAAGATAGACAGGTTACCCACTGCTTAAGAAATCACTCTCCATGATAAGTACAATACCTGAAAGATGTGGTGATTATTACAACAGTCAACCTAGAGCAAGACTGAAAGGACTAAGTTTATTATTGGTCAAAAGTGAAGCTTTCAACCAATAAATCCACTAGAATACAAGGCAGGCATTTACTTACAGTAGTGCTGGGAGCTGTGAGTCTAGTGATTACTGTTTGGACCGGAGCTCCACACGTCACCTTTCGGGGGGGGGGGGGGGAAGAAGGAGTGGAAGGGATAGCGGGAGCTAGACTGACCCTACCTTAACAAGCAGCCGGCAGTCAAACTATCACTTTCGGGGTGGGGGAAAAAAGGCGGGAATAGCGGGAGCTTGACTTACCCTTCCTTAACAAGTAGCCGGCAATGAAACTATTGTTACTATATACTCCCTCTCTACTCCTATCTTTTGAACTTTTCCCTCACAGCTTGTCAGTTAGCAGTTTGAGAACAATAGTATGAAAAGAACTTCAGTTGAACTTTATTGACATAAGACTTCGGGAGATTGACACAAGTCAGTCCATTTATCATCATACCATCATGCAGGAGGAGCCACATGTCTAAGATGCATCCAACAAGATAAGCAGACACTTGGATGTCACTACCGCCTGCCTCAAGCTGTGTTACAAGTATCTACGGCAGGTTAAATCACCACCACCAGATGTACAGCAAACGAAATGTAAACTTTGCAAGATGGACTATTGTCACACAAATACCACCAATACCACCAGTCCGATGACATTCTTCTTTGCAAATATACAGGGTCTAAAGCCAGCAACGAACAACGAAATACCTTTCATCCGTGGACTGCTTACAGAGGCAAATGCAGTGTTCACGGCTTTCACAGAGACCCATATAAAGGATCACTTGGACAACGAAATATGGATCCCAGGTTACAACCTATATAGATGCGACAGAGTGAACAGGCAAAAAGAGGGGGGGAGTTGGCCTGTATATCGCAGAGTCAGTTATTTGCACAGAACTCCTTAATGCCTCAAATGATGTAGCAGAAGTTTTAGCAGTAAAGATCGAAAACCAAAACCTAGTCATACCTGGAGTTTACCTGGAGAGAGTTCCGGGGGTCAACGCCCCCGCGGCCCGGTCTGAGACCAGGCCTCCTGGTGGATCAGAGCCTGATCAACCAGGCTGTTGCTGCTGGCTGCACGCAAACCAACATACGAGCCACAGCCCGGCTGATCCGGAACTGACTTTAGGTGCTTGTCCAGTGCCAGCTTGAAGACTGCCAGGGGTCTGTTGGTAATCCCCCTTATGTGTGCTGGGAGGCAGTTGAACAGTCTCGGGCCCCTGACACTTATTGTATGGTCTCTTAACGTGCTAGTGACACCCCTGCTTTTCATTGGGGGGATAGTGGTAGTCTTCAAACATCCAGATGCAACGTCCCAGGAACAGCTGTTGAAAATTGACCACTGTCTGGAAAACCTTCCAGCTCCTGCCCCCAACATCTTGCTCCTGGAAGATTTCAACTTGAGGCACCTAAAATGGAGGAATATAGCAAATAATGTTGTTGCAGTGATAACACTAGGAGGCACCTCAGACGAGAACTCTCACACACACACGAGCTTTTAAATCTCTGCAAAAAATTCAACTTAAACCAGCAAATAATAGAGCCAACCAGACTGGAGAATACACTAGACCTCATCTTCACTAACAATGATGATCTGATACGAAATGTCACCATATCAAAAACAATATACTCAGATCACAACATAATCGAGGTTCAGACATGTATCCGTGGAGCCCCAGACCAAATTTGGTTAAGGAGCCTTCACCAAATTCAACTTTAATAACAAGAACATAAAGTTGGACCAAGTAAACCAAGTCCTAAACGATATAGGCTGGGAAGATAGACTAAGCAACACAGACCCCAACTTATACCTAGAACAGATTAACTCGGTGGCACTCAAGTATGCTCAAGGCTTTTCCTTTAAGAAAAAGGAGATATAGATGTAAAATAGAAAGAGACAGACGCTCCCTTTACAGGCGACGGAAAAAAAAATAACAGAGTGGCTAAAAGAGGCCAATATATCTGAAATACGTAGGGAGACACTGGTCAGAGAAATAACAAACATCGAACTTAAGCTAAAGGAATCTTATAGGAGTCAGGAATTGCGGGAAGAACTAAAAGCCAAAAATGAAATCGAAAGAAACCCAAAGTATTTCTTCTCTTATGCCAAATCAAAGTCGAGAACAAAATCCAGTATTGGGCCCCTACTTAAACAAGATGGGTCCTACACAGATGACAGCAAGGAAATGAGTGAGCTCAAGTCCCAATATGACAGTTTTTAGCAAGCCACTAACCAGTCTGAGAGTCGAAGATCTAAATGAATTTTTAATGAGAGAGCCACGAAATTTGGTAAACACAAGCCTATCTGATGTTATCCTGACGCCAAATGACTTCGAACAGGCGATAAATGACATGCCCATGCACTCTGCCCCAGGGCCAGACTCATGGAACTCCGTGTTCATCAAGAACTGCAAGAAGTCCCTATCACGAGCTTTTACCATCCTATGGAGAGGGAGCATGGACACTGGGGTCGTCCCACAGTTACTAAAAACAACAGACATAACCCCAGTCCACAAAGGGGGCAGTAAAGCAATAGTAAAGAACTACAGACCGATAGTACTAACATCCCATATCATAAAAATCTTTGAAAGGGTCCTAAGAAGCAAGATCGCCACCAATCAATTACACAACCCAGGGCAACATGGGTTTAGAACAGGTCGCTCCTGTCTGTCCCAACTACTGGATCACTACGACAAGGTCCTATATGCACTAGAAGACAAAAAGAATGCAGATGTAATATATACAGACTATGCTAAATCCTTCGACAAGTGTGACCATGGTGTAATAGCGCACAAAATTCGTGCTAAAGGAATAACAGGAAAAGTTGGTAGATGGATCTATAATTTCCTCACAAACAGAACACAAAGAGTAGTAGTCAACAGAGTAAAGTCTGAGGCAGTTACGGTGAAAAGCTCTGTTCCTCAAGGCACAGTACTCGCTGCTATCTTGTTTCTCATCCTCATATCTGACATAGACAAGGATGTCAGCGACAGCACCGTGTCTTGCTTTGCAGATGACACCCGAATCTGCATGACAGTGTCTTCCATTGCAGACACTGCAAGGCTCCAGGCGGACATCAACCATATCTTTCAATGGGCTGCAGAAAACAATATGAAATTCAACGATAAGAAATTCAATTACTCCGATATGGTAAACATGAGGAAATTAAAGCTTGATTAGAGTACAAAACAAATTCCGGCCACAAAATAGAGCGAAAAACCAACGTCAAAGACCTGGGAGTGACCATGTCGGAGGATCTCACCTTCAAGGACCATAACATTGTATCAATCGCATGTGCTAGAAAAATGACAGGTTGGATAATGAGAACCTTCAGAACTAGGGATGCCAAACGCATGATAACACTCTTCAGGTCGCTTGTTCTATCTAGGCTGGAATATTGCTGCACACTAACAGCACCTTTCAAGGCAGGTGAAATTGCTGACCTAGAAAATGCACAGAGAATCTTCACGGCGCGCATAACGGAGATAAAACACCTCAACTGCCTCCCAGCATACATAAGGGGGATTACCAATAGACCCCTGGCTGTCTTCAAGCTGGCACAGGACAAGAACCTAAAGTCGGTACCTGACCAGCCGGGCTGTGGCTCGTACGTTGGATTGCGTACAGCCAGCAGTAACAGCCTGGTTGATCAGGCTCTGATCCACCATGAAGCCTGGTCACAGACCGGACCGTGGAGGCGTTGACCCCCCAAAGCTCTCTCCAGGTAAACTCCAGGTATTATGTATTGGAGTGCGTCACACCTTTCATCATTATGTACTGGAGTTCGATAAAATTAATGAATTTAGAGACAACTCACTCAGAAATGTTCAAGAAATGGCAAAGTATTTTATCCACAGTGGTATATTACAGACCATTTTGTGTGTGTGTGTACTCATCTAGTTGTACTCGCCTAGTTGAGGTTGCAGGGGTCGAGTCCGAGCTCATGGCCCTGCCTCTTCACTGGTCGCTACTAGGTCACTCTCCCTGAACCGTGAGCTTTATCATACCTCTGCTTAAAACTATGTATGGATCCTGCCTCCACTACATTGCTTCCCAAACTATTCCACTTCCTGACTACTCTGTGGCTGAAGAAATACTTCCTAACATCCCTGTGATTCATCTGTGTCTTCAACTTCCAACTGTGTCCCCTCGTTACTGTGTCCAATCTCTGGAACATCCTGTCTTTGTCCACCTTGTCAATTCCTCTCAGTATTTTGTATGTCGTTATCATGTCCCCCTATCTCTCCTGTCCTCCAGTGTCGTCAGGTTGATTTTCCTTAATCTCTCCTCGTAGGACATACCTCTTAGCTCTGGGACTAGTCTTGTTGCAAACCTTTGCACTTTCTCTAGTTTCTTTACGTGCTTGGCTAGGTGTGGGTTCCAAACTGGTGCCGCATACTCCAATATGGGCCTAACGTACACGGTGTACAGGGTCCTGAACGATTCCTTATTAAGATGTCGGAATGCTGTTCTGAGGTTTGCTAGGCGCCAATATGCTGCAGCCATTATTTGGTTGATGTGTGCTTTAGGAGATGTGCCTGGTGTTATACTCACCCCAAGATCTTTTTCCTTGAGTGAGGGTTGTAGTCTCTGGTCCCCCTAGACTGTACTCCATCTGCAGTCTTCTTTGCCCTTCCCCAATCTTCATGACTTTGCACTTGGTGAGATTGAAATCCAGGAGCCAATTGCTCCTGGATTTAAATCCCTTTGTAGTTCTGCCTGGTCTTCGATCAAGTGAATTCTACTCATCAACTTCACGTCATCTGCAAACAGGGACACCTCAGAGTCTATTCCTTCCGTCATGTCGTTCACAAATACCAGTAACAGCACTGGTCCTAGGACTGACCCCTGTGGAACCCCGCTGGTCACAGGTGCCCACTCTGATACCTCGCCACGTACCATGACTCGCTGCTGTCTTCCTGATAAGTATTCCCTGATTCATTGTAGTGCCGTCCCTGTTATCCCTGTTTGGTCCTCCAGTTTTTGCACTAATCTCTAGTGTGGAGCTGTGTCAAACGCCTTCTTGCAGTCCAAGAATATGCAATCCACCCACCCCTCTCTCTCTTGTCTTACTGCTGTCACCATGACATAGAACTCCAGTAGGTTTGTGACACAGGATTTCCCGTCCCTGAAACTATGTTGTCTGCTGTTGATGAGATCATTCCTTTCTAGGTGTTCCACCACTCTTCTCCTGATAATCTTCTCCATGATTTTGCATACTATACATGTCAGTGACACTGGTCTGTAGTTTAGTGCTTCATGTCTGTCTCCTTTTTTAAAGATTGGGACTACATTTGCTGTCTTCCATGCCTCAGGCAATCTCCCTGTTTCGATAGATGTATTGAATATTGTTGTTAGGGGTACACATAGTGCCTCTGCTCCCTCTCTCAGGACCCATGGAGAGATGTTATCTGGCCCCATTGCCTTTGAGGTATCTAGCTCACTCAGAAGCCTCTTCACTTCTTCCTCGGTTGTGTGCACTTTGTCCAGCACTTGGTGGTGTGCCCCACCTCTCCGTCTTTCTGGAGCCCCTTCTGTCTCCTCTGTGAACACTTCTTTGAATCTCTCGTTGAGTTCCTCACATACTTCACGGTCATTTCTTGTTGTCTCTCCTCCTTCCTTCCTTAACCTGATTACCTGGTCCTTGACTGTTGTTTTCCTCCTGATGTGGCTGTATAACAGCTTCGGGTCAGATTTGGCTATCGCTGCTATGTCATTTTCATATTGTCGTTGGGCCTCCCTTCTTATCTGTGCATATTCGTTTCTGGCTCTACGACTGCTCTCCTTATTCTCCTGGGTCCTTTGCCTTCTATATTTCTTCCATTCCCTAGCACACTTGGTTTTTGCCTCCCTGCACCTTTGGGTGAACTATGGGCTCATCCTGGCTTTTTCATTATTCCTGTTACCCTTGGGTACAAACCTCTCCTCAGCCTCCTTGCATATTGTTGCTACATATTCCATCATCTCATTAACTGGCTTCCCTGCCAGTTCTCTGTCCCACTGAACCCTGTTTAGGAAGTTCCTCATTCCCGTGTAGCCCCCTTTCTTGTAGTTTGGTGTGTGTGTGTTTACTCACCTATTTGTTCTCACCTAGTTGAGGTTGCAGGGGTCGAGTCCGAGCTCCTACCCCGCCTCTTCACTGGTCGCTGCTAGGTCACTCTCCCTGAACCGTGAGCTTTATCATACCTCTGGTTAAAGCTATGTATGGATCCTGCCTCCACTACATCGCTTCCCAAACTATTCCACTTCCTGACTACTCTGTGGCTGAAGAAATACTTCCTAACATCCCTGTGATTCATCTGTGTCTTCAACTTCCAACTGTGTCCCCTTGTTACTGTGTCCAATCTCTGGAACATCCTGTCTTTGTCCACCTTGTCAATTCCTCTCAGTATTTTGTATGTCGTTATCATGTCCCCCTATCTCTCCTGTCCTCCAGTGTCGTCAGGTTGATTTTCCTTAATCTCTCCTCGTAGGACATACCTCTTAGCTCTGGGACTAGTCTTGTTGCAAACCTTTGCACTTTCTCTAGTTTCTTTACGTGCTTGGCTAGGTGTGGGTTCCAAACTGGTGCCGCATACTCCAATATGGGCCTAACGTACACGGTGTACAGGGTCCTGAACGATTCCTTATTAAGATGTCGGAATGCTGTTCTGAGGTTTGCTAGGCGCCCATATGCTGCAGCCATTATTTGGTTGATGTGTGCTTTAGGAGATGTGCCTGGTGTTATACTCACCCCAAGATCTTTTTTCCTTGAGTGAGGGTTGTAGTCTCTGGTCCCCCTAGACTGTACTCCATCTGCGGTCTTCTTTGCCCTTCCCCAATCTTCATGACTTTGCACTTGGTGAGATTGAAATCCAGGAGCCAATTGCTCCTGGATTTCAATCCCTTTGTAGTTCTGCCTGGTCTTCGATCAAGTGAATTCTACTCATCAACTTCACGTCATCTGCAAACAGGGACACCTCAGAGTCTATTCCTTCCGTCATGTCGTTCACAAATACGAGAAACAGCACTGGTCCTAGGACTGACCCCTGTGGGACCCCGCTGGTCACAGGTGCCCACTCTGACACCTCGCCACGTACCATGACTCGCTGCTGTCTTCCTGACAAGTATTCCCTGATCCATTGTAGTGCCTTCCCTGTTATCCCTGCTTGGTCCTCCAGTTTTTGCACTAATCTCTAGTGTGGAACTTTGTCAAACGCCTTCTTGCAGTCCAAGAATATGCAATCCACCCACCCCTCTCTCTCTTGTCTTACTGCTGTTACCATGTCATAGAACTCCAGTAGGATTGTGACACAGGATTTCCCGTCCCTGAAACCATGTTGTCTGCTGTTGATGAGATCATTCCTTTCTAGGTGTTCCACCACTCTTTTCCTGATAATCTTCTCCATGATTTTGCATACTATACATGTCAGTGACACTGGTCTGTAGTTTAATGCTTCATGTCTGTCTCCTTTTTTAAAGATTGGGACTACATTTGCTGTCTTCCATGCCTCAGGCAATCTCCCTGTTTTGATAGATGTATTGAATATTGTTGTTAGGGGTACACATAGCGCCTATGCTCCCTCCCTCAGGACCCATGGAGAGATGTTATCTGGCCCCATTGCCTTTGAGGTATCTAGCTCACTTAGAAGCCTCTTCATTTCTTCCTCGGTTGAGTGCACTGTGTCCAGCACTTGGTGGTGTGCCCCACCTCTCCGTCTTTCTGGAGCCCCTTCTGTCTCCTCTGTGAACACTTTGAAACTCTTGTTGAGTTCCTCACATACTTCACGGTCATTTCTTGTTGTCTCTCCTCCTTCCTTCCTTAGCCTGATTACCAGGTCCTTGACTGTTGTTTTCCTCCTGATGTGGCTGTATAACAGTTTCGGGTCAGATTTTGCTTTTGCTGCTATATCATTTTCATTTTGTCATTGGGCCTCCCTTCTTATCTGTGCATATTCGTTTCTGGCTCTACAACTGCTTTCGTTATTCTCCTGGGCCCTTTGCCTTCTATATTTCTTCCATTCCCTAGCACACTTGGTTTTTGCCTCCCTGCACCTTTGGGAGAACCATGGGCTCATCCTGGCTTTTTTCATTATTCCTGTTACCCTTGTGTACAAACCTCTCCTCAGCCTCCTTGCACATTGTTGCTACATATTCCATCATCTCATTAACTGGCTTCTCTGCCATTTCTCTGTCCCACTGAGCCCCGCTCAGGAAGTTCCTCATTCCAGTGTAGTCCCCTTTCTTGTAGTATGGCTTCATTCTTCCTGGCCTTCCTGTTTCCCCCTCCACTTGTAGCTCTACTGTGTATTCAAAGCTTAAAACCACATGATCGCTGGCCCCAAGGGGTCTTTCATATGTGATGTCCTCAATATCTGCGCTACTCAAGGTGAATACTAAGTCCAGTCTTGCTGGTTCATCCTCTCCTCTCTCTCTTGTAGTGTCCCTTACGTGTTGGTACATGTAGTTTTCCAGTAGCACCTCCATCGTCTTAGCCCTCAATGTATCTTGGCCCCCATGTGGCTCCAAGTTCTCCCAATCGATCTCCTTGTGGTTAAAGTCACCCTGATCAGAGCTTTGCCCTGCATGCATGAGCTCTTCTGGCCACTGTAGTCAGTGGCAACCATCGCCCATTGCTCTCGTCTACTCTTTTTCC
>NC_069460.1:32116626-32133274 GCF_026875155.1 Cherax quadricarinatus | reverse complement strand
ATATGACCTTGTCGTAGTGATCCAGTAGTGGGACAGACAGGAGCGACCTGTTCTAAACCCATGTTGCCCTGGGTTGTGTAATTGATTGGTGGCGATCTTGCTTCTTAGGACCCTTTCAAAGATTTTTATGATATGGGATGTTAGTACTATCGGTCTGTAGTTCTTTACTATGCTTTACTGCCCCTTTGTGGACTGGGGTTATGTCTGTTGTTTTTAGTAACTGTGGGACGACCCCAGTGTCCATGCTCCCTCTCCATAGGATGGTAAAAGCTCGTGATAGGGACTTCTTGCAGTTCTTGATGAACACGGAGTTCCATGAGTCTGGCCCTGGGGCAGAGTGCATGGGCATGTCATTTATCCCCTGTTCGAAGTCATTTGGCGTCAGGATAACATCAGATAGGCTTGTGTTTACAAATTTCGTGGCTCTCTCATTAAAAATTCATTTAGATCTTCGACTCTCAGACTGGTTAGTGGCTTGCTAAAAACTGAGTCATATTGGGACTTGAGCTCACTCATTTCCTTGCTGTCATCTGTGTAGGACCCATCTTGTTTAAGTAGGGGCCCAATACTGGATTTTGTTCTCGACTTTGATTTGGCATAAGAGAAGAAATACTTTGGGTTTCTTTCGATTTCATTTTTGGCTTTTAGTTCTTCCCGCAATTCCTGACTCCTATAAGATTCCTTTAGCTTAAGTTCGATGTTTGTTATTTCTCTGACCAGTGTCTCCCTACGTATTTCAGATATATTGGCCTCTTTTAGCCACTCTGTTATTTTTTTCCGTCGCCTGTAAAGGGAGCGTCTGTCTCTTTCTATTTTACATCTATATCTCCTTTTTCTTAAAGGAAAAGCCTTGAGCATACTTGAGTGCCACCGAGTTAATCTGTTCTAGGTATAAGTTGGGGTCTGTGTTGCTTAGTCTATCTTCCCAGCCTATATCGTTTAGGACTTGGTTTACTTGGTCCAACTTTATGTTCTTGTTATTAAAGTTGAATTTGGTGAAGGCTCCTTAACCAATTTGGTCTGGGCTCCACGGATACATGTCTGAACCTCGATTATGTTGTGATCTGAGTATATTGTTTTTGATATGGTGACATTTCGTATCAGATCATCATTGTTAGTGAAGATGAGGTCTAGTGTATTCTCCAGTCTGGTTGGCTCTATTATTTGCTGGTTTAAGTTGAATTTTTTGCAGAGATTTAAAAGCTCGTGTGTGTGTGAGAGTTTTTCGTCTGAGGTGCCTCCTAGTGTTATCACTGCAACAACATTATTTGCTATATTCCTCCATTTTTTGGTGCCTCAAGTTGAAATCTTCCAGGAGCAAGATGTTGGGGGCAGGAGCTGGAAGGTTTTCCAGACAGTGGTCAATTTTCAACAGCTGTTCCTGGGACGTTGCATCTGGATGTTTGAAGACTACCACTATCCCCCCAATGAAAAGCAGGGGTGTCACTAGCACGTTAAGAGACCATACAATAAGTGTCAGGGGCCCGAGACTGTTCAACTGCCTCCCAGCACACATAAGGGGGATTACCAACAGACCCCTGGCAGTCTTCAAGCTGGCACTGGACAAGCACCTAAAGTCAGTTCCGGAT
The DNA here is from genome assembly GCF_026875155.1 of Cherax quadricarinatus. Lineage (NCBI taxonomy): Eukaryota > Metazoa > Arthropoda > Malacostraca > Decapoda > Parastacidae > Cherax > Cherax quadricarinatus. The sequence goes on along the minus strand of NC_069460.1, from coordinate 32,131,685 downwards.
CAGCCGGGCTGTGGCTCGTATGTTGGTTTGCGTGCAGCCAGCAGCAACAGCCTGGTTGATCAGGCTCTGATCCACCAGGAGGCCTGGTCTCAGACCGGGCCGCGGGGCGTTGAACCCCCGGAACTCTCTCCAGGTAAACTCCAGTATGACTAGGTTTGGTTTTCTATCTTTACTGCTAAAAACTTCTGCTACATCCATTTGAGCATTAATGAGTTGCAGTGCAAATAACTGATCCGATATACAGCCAACCTCCCCCCCTCTTTTTGCCTGTACACTCTGTCGCATCTATATAGTTGTAACTCTGGATCCCATATTTCGTTGTCCAAGTGATCCTTAAAATGGGTCTTGTGAAAGCCGTGAACACTGCATTTGCCTCTGTAAGCAGTCCACGGATGAAAGTATGTCGTTGTTCCGTTGCTGGCTTTAAGACCCTGTATATTTGCAAAGAAGAATGTCATCGGACGGGGGGTATCTGGTGGTATTTGTGTGACAATAGTCCATCTTGCAAAGTTTACCTTTCGTTTGCTGTACATCTGGTGGTGGTGATTTAACCTCGTAGATACTGTAACACAGCTGAGGCAGGCGGTATGACATCCAAGTGTCTGCTTATCTGTTGGATGCATCTTAAGACATGTGGAGCCTCCTCCTGCATGATGTTATGATGATAAAATTGGACCAGACTTGTGTCAATCTCCCGAAGTCTTATGTCAATACAGTTCAACTGAAGTTCTTTCATCTATAGTTCTCAAACTGCTCACTGACAAGCCTGTGGGTAAAAGTTCAAAAGGATAGGAGTAGAGGGAGTATATATTAACAATAGTTTCATTGCTCGCTACTTGTTAAGGAAGGGTAAGTCAAGCTCCCGCTATTCCGCCTTTTTTCCCCCCACCACACCGTTCGCCACCCGAAAGTGATAGTTTGACTGCCGGCTGTCTTGTTAAGGTAGCGTCATCTAGCTCCCGCTATCCCTTCCACTTCCTTTCTTTCCCCCCCCCCCCCCCGAAAGGTACGTGTGGAGCTCCCGGTCCAAACAGTAATCACTAGACGCATGCCAGCTCCAGCACTACTGTAAGTAAATGCCTGCCTTGTATTCTTGTGGATTTATGGTTGAAAGCTTCACTTTTGACCAATAATAAACTTAGTCCTTTCAGTCTTGCTCTAGTTGACCTGTTGTAATAATCACCACATCTATCAGGTATTGTACTTATCATGGAGAGTGATTTCATAAGCAGTGGGTAACCTGTCTATTTCCAGCTTGGATAAAGAGAGTGTCACCTGGCCAATCACGAGCAGGAACTGATGGTGATGGACTAATGTCCTGAGACTTCCCCCTTTTTGGATTTAATTACCTGTGCACCTGTATGAATTGCAGGACGTAAACCCCTCATCATTGCAGGCGGTAAAGAACCTGCTTTTCCTGTCATCGGGATAGAATACTCAAGGCTATACTGTGAAGAACGACCATGGGTTGTAACCAACACCTGAGACCCCCCCCTCATCACAACTGCGACGATTTCAACAACAAACTCAAGTGGTCACCAAACACCAGACACCCTATAATATCAGCGTTGAATTCAGTAATTTATGTTTTTTCTTTTTGCATTATCTTTAAAATAGATTAATATTTCATATTTAAGTGTTTTATATTTTCTATATAATAAAGTGTTTTATGTTTGTCATGTATTATTCTTTTTCTTTCACAATTTTCCTGAGGAGGAGCCAGCCTGGTAATAACTGTCCTGAAGTTGTTACAGGGCTAGTAAGCCTTCACAAGTGGCAACCTTGCAGATTAACTCTACTGAAACAAATTCAACTCCATCTCGAATCTACCATTGGAACTTCCAACGCCACCTACCACAGATGGTTTTACCACCAGCCATGATTAATCATTCTCTAGGTAGGACTCCAACAGGTATTTAAAAGATATGGGGTGAGTGTTAGTCTCAATTTATTGTAAGTCAAGTCAGGCAGAATCACTAGTTAATTCTGCCAACAATTTTCGTGGTGAGCTTGAACACTTTGGAGATTAGACTCTAGGGACCTGAGATTTTCCCAGTGAACAATTTGTTTCATTGAGCTCTGTTATTATATCAAGGGAACTGTCATAGGGCACTCTTTGATTTGTTGGTGATAAGATTTTAAGGTCAAGTGACCCCATTCTACTACTGTTAGCTCGGAGCCAGCATAGAACCCATCGTTATCAATTAATACATATTGTTTAATGAATAGGGATCGAGCCCACTGTTTTAAATTACATTTGAGACGGAGCAGGAATGGAACCCTCCGTTTTCTTTAATTTCCGTTTCATAACCCCTGATAGTTTAAGTTATTCTTGCAAGTATGGATTAATACCCAGTTTGGATGAATGCTGAAGGTAAGCTAAGGGAATAACAGGTGAAAAATTCTTAGAATCCTTTCATTAGTGCAAAGATCCAGGAAAGACTTGAAAGAGAGAGAATTGAGAGAGAAGGAAAGACAGTTAGAAAGGGAAAAGAGAAAGAGAAAAAGGAGAAATGAAACCTTGAAAGAGAAGAGAAAAAGGAGAGAGAGAGAATTGAGAGAGAAAATCCAAGAAAGATAGTTTAGAAAGAGAGAGAGAAGACAAAAGGAGCGTGATAGACTTGATCTGAGGAGAGAGCAAGTGTACATGAAAGAAAAATTAAATTAAGAGAACTTGAGGAAAGAAGCAAAGGATAGGGAACGTGAGGAACAACTAAAATATTGAGGAACAAGCTAAGATGATGTGAGGAACAGGTTAAATTAAGAGAACTTGAGGAAAGAGCAAAAGATGAGAAGTTGAGAAAAAGCTAGAGAACGTGAGGAAAAAGCTAGAGAAACATGAGTAAATAGAGAGAGAAAGGAATCGTGAGCTCAAAAATCCAGCATAAGATCAGGGATGCATTTCGTGCAAGGGAGTAGGGCAAAATAGTTCTGTTTGAACGGAAGAGGCCCATTATTGAGCTGCTCCAGTTCTTAAGGAGCCAATCACTCTGTAGACAACAGCGCACTACCAGCTGCACAAGTTTTATGACAACAGCAGCACTACCAGCTGCACCAGTGTATGAAACAGCCAGGTTGTAGCGCACCCGGGGAAGGACCGCAGTATCAAACAGGCACGAAGAAATATTTTGGCAAGATGGCAGCGGATGTTGCCAAGCATGTACCCAGTGTGTTGTTTGCCTACAGCACAAGGGTCCCATTACAGGTCCTAATCCCCATTCTAAAGTATCCCATTACAAAGGACCCTGGGAGAGAAATTCTGTCGACTTTTTGACGAACTTCTCGACCTGGAGAAGGGAAATAAGCACCTGCTTGTAATGGTAGATAACTTAAAGCAGAAAAACAGTGAAATTAGTACCCATTCTGATAAAAACCGCCGAAAAACGGTCCTAGTGCTTTTCGTGAGCATGTTGTTCTTCGTCATACTTGCCCACGTGTCCTTCTGTCAGACAATGGGTCTGAGTTTATAAATGGCATAATGCAGGATCTTTGCTCCAGATTAAACATTCCTCCTGCGAGTAATGGTCTTGCTGAACGTACAAATCGCAAAGTCCTGGAGTGCTCAGAGTAACCGTTAACCCAAGTTGTATTACATGGGATGAGGCTACCCCAAGATGTTCAGTGTCATTAAAATTCCTCCCTCAACAGCTCGACCCGTGAGACACCTCATTTTGCTTTGTATGGCTATGACAAGCGCTTACCATATGAAATTTTGTTTGCTCTACCCTAGACCTACTTACGACACTGATAACCCCAGTGTAGTAAAAAAATGAGAACAACGCAGCTTGTCTTCCCAGCGGTTTTACGAGAGAACCTTTTTGAAAGCTACTGATAGGTTCAACGTCTGAGCGCAATGCCCGCACCAAGGAAAGCAAAGTGGAACCAGGTTGCAAAGTTATGTTGCTAAAACCCAGTGCAGACCCCAGGTATGCACAAACTTGCCCCAAAAGTTTGTGGGTCCTTTACGTGTCCTACGACAGCTCCGTGGCAATAAGTTCGAGGTGAGGGAGATTGCTACGGAACTATCAAGGAAGCCCACCTTGATCACATGAATTTATGTGGCCCTATGCAGGCTGAAGCAGAGCTGGAGGGCGTGCGTTGCAATCCCACAATCAGACTAATGCTAGGGACAACCCGTCTATCCCTTCTCCCACTCTACTGGTATGGAAGACGGCCCAGTAAGGCTCCATACTTATGGCCTGTGACCCAGGACAACAGTACATTTCTGTGACATTGACTGTACATACTGACTTGTCTGACCCCTACGCTAGTTATGCTATTGTTTGCTTGCAGAAATGGGTATAAATGCACACAATTGTATAGCTAGTCGATTAATGGAGTCAGGGTGGACAACATCATGTAATTATGTAATACTTTTAGAAGGGTACCCAGAGTGTAATAAATTCCATGGATGTGGTATTATTGGGAGGTATTTTGCACCCAGTGTTTTTATATAAAAAAAAAAGAGCCTGTATTACGGTCAGGGCAGTGCTGCCCTCTGAGTCACATGTCACACCTTAGGAAATGTACTGTCAGTCATTTTTTGCAGATGTGAGGGTTCAACAACGTTCGTAGACGAGTGGTCAACTGATGTTCAGCCCTGGGAAAAACCTGGGATATAGAAAAATTTTAGTTCCAGTGCTGACGTCTCCGGACTCTCTCCTCGATGAAACAGGCGGGCAAACCAGTTTTCTTTCCCCCGGTTGGGAGAGTTTTTTTTTTTTGCCTGTTGCATTTTTAGTCCTTTTTTATTTTCTAGTGAGCGAAGCCAGTCCCTCTCTGGGGTTAGTAGTGTGCGTAATTCCTTTATACCAACGGGCCCCCCAGTATTGTCACGTCGGGACGACGCGAGGTGTGTTTGGCCGAGCAAATGTAGACAGCCACACAGCCTTTGCCGTCCCGCTCTGACTAGTTCATATTTCGCGGGGATTTAGGTGCTTCCCTCTGAGCTCACCCGGTCAGTGGGAGGCTTTAGCCCAGCCGTCTCTCTCCTAGGCCGACCGACTTGATAGACACAAGTGCCCCCCTCCACGGACGGCTTGCGGTTCATCCCTCACACTGCCCGTTGTGTACTCACTCCTATTCAATTAAAGCCAAACTAGTCACGGCCGTATCATTGCTACCCACGTACCTTCATCGGCACCAAAATGCTGTTCAGCAGTAAGAAAGAAATAACACCAGCTGCACCAGTGTATGACAACAGCAGGGACTACCAGCTGCACCAGTGTACGACAACAGCAGCACTACTAGCTGCACCAGTGTATGACAACAGCATCACTACCAGCGGCACCAGTGTACGACAACAGAAGAACTACCAGCTGCACCAGTGTATGCAACAGCAGCAACTACCCGCTGCACCAGTGTAGACAAACAGCAGCACTACAGCTGCACCAGTGTACGACAACAGCAGCACTACCAGCTGCCAAGTGTATGACAACAGCAGCACTACCAGCTGCACCAGTGTACGAAAAACAGCAAACATACCAGCTGCACCAGTGCATGACACAGCAGCACTACCAGCTCCACGCTAAAAAATTTTTCCGCCTTGTTTTAGAGAAAAAAATTTGAATTCAGTTACATTTCATATTTTTCATTTTTTCATTTTTTTTAATGTGGGATTAATTTTTCATATTTAAGTGTTTTTATTTTCTATATAATAAAGTGTTTATGTTTGTCTGTTATTATTTTTTTTTCTATTCACTAATTTTCCTGAGGAGGACCCCCCTTGGAAAACTGTCTAAGTTGTTACGGGGCGAGAACCCTTCCACAACCCAAGATTTTAATCTACCCCTCTTTGAAAGCTCCCTTTACCCAAATTCATCTTCTATATGTTTTTAAAACCCAATGTAGATGAATCCACGCATTGCACTCTGATTCCACTGTCCAAAATTTTGTGAAGGTTTACCACCCTGTAACAACTTAAACAGTTTTACCAAGGCTGGCCCTCCCAGGAAAATTAGGAATAAAAAAGGAAATAAAACAGCAAACAAAAACCCTTTTATTAATAAAAAATTAAAACACTTAAATTGAAATATTAACCTACTTTTTAAAAAAATAAAAAATGAAAAATTAAATGATAACTGAATTCAATGCTAATAAATTAGGGGTTTGGTTTTTGGGAATGGTGTTGAAATGAGCCGTTCCGATGAGGGGGGGGGGGGTCGCGGGTTTTGGGTTCAACCCACTGGTTCGTTCTTCACATAACCCTTAGTATTATACCAAGACGGAAAGCAGGTTCTTACCACTGCAATGATGAGGGTTACTCCTGAAATTTTCAACGGGTGCACAGAAAATTAAATCCAAAAGGGAATTCGGGACTTAGTCCACCCCCATCATTTTTGCTCGTTGATTGGAAAGGTCCCTCACTGTCATCCAAGCGGGAAAGATAACGGGTACCCCCCTTTAAAAACACTCTCCTGTAATAAAAATCCTAAAAGATGGGGTGTTATTAAAAAAAAACCTAGAGAAACTGAAAGGACAAGTTTTTTATTGGTCAAAAGTGAAGTTTAAACCCAATAAACCCACTAGAATACAAGGCGGGCATTTACTTCGTGGGGGGAGCGGGGAGTCAAGTGATTTACTGTTTGACCGAGCCCACCGTCACCTTTGGGGGGGGGGGAAGGGGAGGGGGGGGATAGGGGGACTAACTGACCCTACCTTAACAACAGCCGACAATGAAACTATCACTTTGGGGAAAAGGGGAAAAAGGGGGGAATAGTGGGGTTTGACTTCCCCTCCTTAACAAGTAGCCAAAAAGAACATTTTTACTATAAATCCCTCGCTACCCACTACTAACTTTTCCTCCCCTCCCCAACCAGATTATAGTCAAGGAGTATAAAAAAGAATGGGCAGGAAAAAGTTCCATGGGGAATCGCGTAAGGCAAGAAATTTTACTGACGTCACAATTTAAACCCATCAGAGAAAAAATTTGGGAGAACCATTATAACACAATAGGAACTTAAACCTGGGGGGCCAATGTCCCCTCAAAGGCACTTTTGGTTTCCCTTAAAGTTTCTAGGTATTCAAAGGTTTGGGGGTCCTTTTTCTAAAATGAATCTTTTCCCGCAAATAAAATTTAAGTTGGAGAACCCCACAAAAGGGGAAAAACATTTCTTTTCTAGGGTGGAGTACTCATTTCTTGGAAGGAGTTTCCGGCTTAGGAAGAACAGGAAGGGAGTACCATAGGGTATTGTAAACTGCCCCTAAGCCGTTTGGGAGGCATCAGTTCTAAACAAAATGTTTTTTAATATCTAATCTTAAGAAGGGGTCTTTCAAAAATACTTTTAATCTCATTAATTTTCCCCGACTAGTTAAAAAGGTAAGAGGTTCCTTCACGCTTTTTAAGGTATGGGGTAAGACCCTGAAATCAAAAGGTTCGGGAAAAAATTTGAAAAAAAATTTACAGACCAAAAAGCACGCAGAGCTTCTTGGTTTTGGGAATTTAAATTCAATAAAGCTTTGATTTACGGGGGAGGCTGAGGAGTTATTGAAAGATCGCCCAAGTATCTAATTTTTTTATACCCAAGGAAGCATTTTTTCGGTTTGGGCAGTGGGGCCATAAGCGAAACCCTACGCAAAAATGATGTTAAGCAGGGATTTTTTCCCCCCATTGGATGTATTAGTAATTTACAAAATAAACTGAAACTTTTGGGCTTTTACCGGGACCTTTTCAAGCCAGTAGGTAGAAAAGGCATTTACCAAACCAAGGGGCTAGTTCTTATGCACAACTTGGGGGAGTAGGAAAAGCAGTGTGTGTTAGAAAAGGATCTAACATACTTTTTTGATATCCTGCGAAATTTATAGTCCGAAAAAGAAGGAAGCATCATAAAATTGTGAAGATCGCTACTTTTAAAGGGATGGGGTCAGCTCCCACCATTTTATAGCATTAAGGCCTCTGAAGTCAATGCAAGTCTATATGAATTATCCTCCTTTTTAACCCCTGACTACGGGTAAAAATTGGGAAGATAGAAGGTTAAATGATTTTTTGTTTTAATAATTTGTCTACCCCCCGGTAAATGCATCCCTAAGGTAAAACGGGAAACGGGGGTTTAATTTTTCGTTTGTAGGTTGTCGTCACTAAGAATCTTATGGACTACCGGAGGAAAACACCTGGAATACGAAAAAGAGCGAAAAGTTACTAACATTGAATAGTTATTCTTTATGGTCACCCAAAATCTTTAAAATAAAATTTTGGTTGCGTCCAAGTGGTCAAAGTACCAATCAGTAGTTTTTCTCAATCAAAGTTAGAGGGGTCAATTACCACCCCTTTTCATTTTTCAGTTGTGATCAATTCGTGGGGAAAAACTAAATCAAATTTTTAAACATTTAAAAACCGGGATTCTTCGGTATTTTTCTTAAGGATGTTAAATTGAAAAAATTTGTTTTCCCCCTTGATTTCTATGGGTAGTCAACTTTCCCAAAAATTTTTAATATTTATATGGACCTTTCATGCTAAAAATAATTTTTTTGATTGATGGGCAAAAGTCAAAAATTTATCTCCTACTTTAAACTTCCCCTCTACTTTTGATCAAAAAGGTTTTGTACGGTCCTTAAAGCTAGGTTTTTCGAAACTAGTCAGAGGTCCCCTAAATTTTGGACTAACGCAAGAGAAATTAAGAAGATAAACCCTCGCACTCATCCATTTCCAAATTTTTAAAGGGATACAAGGGCCTCTGGCCTGTCTACCATAGAGAAGTTTAAAAAGGGTAAAAACCCCCCAAAAGAGTCACTGGGAAAACTTCCCCCTCTGGAAAACAAAGCACAGGTGGTAACGATGCCATCCTTAGGTTTTAAAAGGGAGCAAAGTTTCCTTAAAATGGATTTAAATCAAAGCGGGCGCTCAACCCCCCAAAATTTACAGCTGGGATATAGGTTTGGGGTGAAGAGAGGCTCACTCCCAGAATTTTTGGATATGTTGCATTAATAGATGTGAATTGTTTTCCCACGTCGACAAAAATTTCTCTAGGGAGCCCACTCTTGAAAATGGACAAAAGGGCTCAGCCACCTTGTAGTAGTTAGGGTCTTTAAGGTATGGCTTCAGGAAATCGAAGCAAATCAATAATTAATATATTATCTATTCCCCCAGATGACAGTGGAGAAAAAAGGGACCAACTTGCATTAAACTCTTTCAAAAGGTACCGAAAAGACGGGATTTTGCCATAGGTACCCCCGGGTACTCGGGAGGATGAAATTGGCAATTTTAACACGATCTACAATAGGTATGATATCTGGGGACATTTTTGCCAAAAATGGGTTTTCCCCCTAATTTTTTTAAAGGGTTTTACGATGCAAAAATGTCCGGCCTTTGGCAGGTCATGAGCCTTTTTAAAAACAGTCTCTCTGCTTTGATTTGGAAACAACAAGAGGGGAATGTCTATCTCATTTAAATTTTAATTTAAATCTGATTGACAAAAACCCTTTTTAAAATTTTTCAAATTTTTTAAAAATTTTCCTTTTGGATAATTTGTTTTGTTTTAGGGGCTTTAAGGCAATTTGAAGAGAAGGGCAATTACGTTGGAAATTGAAAAGGAGTCCTCAAATATATCAAAGGCTTAAAGTCGGGGAAAACAAAGGATGGACAGTAGAAAAAAATGGGCTTTGGTCTGACCCCTATCAAAATTCATGGTATCGGGGGTGTATCTTCACTTTATCTAACAATTTAACCCGGTGACCTTTACCTCGTTTTTCGAGATAGCTCACGGTTTTTTAAACCCCCCATGAATCTCCGGACATTGTCTCATCTAAATTTCAGGGGGTTCCTGACTCTACAGGGGGATCAAAAACTTTTGTCCCCTTTGTGAGAAAATCACCCCAGAAGGAAGAATGGCACCCTTTTTCATTACCTAATTACGGGAGCAAGAAGGATGGGAGCTATAAACTTCAAACCAACCTGTGAGCATTTTGACCTAATGTAAAAACGGATGGTAAAAAGTCCGTACGGCCCCCAAGTATCTGAAAAATAAGCAGAGGAATGAGTTTTTTTAAGGTTTGGGAACATCTTATAGAAATGATTATACATGGGCATCCCGTTCTGTAAAATGGAGATACATTAAGTCCATTAACGTTCCGAACAGAAGGGGGCTGTTCATTATGTCTTTAAAAATTTCCCAAATTCTTGACCTTCTTAGAAGGCAACGGACGTTTTTGCCCTTAAACCACACAAAAACAAACAGAATAAAAGAAGTCTTTTACTTTTCCCTAGAGGCTTTGATTTCTTAAGGTTGATGAACCCCTTGCCCTTAGGGTTCGATCCCCCTTTGGGCTTTATAGGAATTGTGGCCCACAACAGGACAGCTCACAAATTCCTCAGCTTAATCAGGTTCATTTCTAAAGAATGTTGTATCTGGTGAGGAGGCTTCAGGAACTGGTCAGCAAACCCTGAAGTTCTAAAAGATTTATAATGGATCAATTCCTGAAACCCCTATCCAAAAGTCGAACAAAAGAAAAATGTTACCCGTAATGCTGAAAGTTCGCCCGGCGTAAGGTGGCATACCAAACTTTCTGTAAGAAATTTGTGGGTTTTTTGTATGCTTTAAGGATTTCCTTTTCATAGTTATAATTACAAAATTCCCGGACAAAGTTGCTAATATTTAAACGTACCGGAAAAAAACTTCCTAAACCTTTTTAGCCCATGTCACAGGCCTTCACAAGGGTAGCCGTTTTTCAAAACCCGTAATGTATGAAGTTTGTCTTCCCCTCTGTAAGGGAGGTAAATTAGGGGTTGGAATATTCACTAGCTGCATGATTTCCAAATTTCTCCTTCCTTAAATTTTTGTTGTGTAGATTAAATTTCTATTCCAAAATTTAAGGGGAATTTTTTGGGACATATTCTTTTCTCTCTCTTTAAAATCAAATTTTCTAGTTTTTCTCACGTTCCTAGCTTTTTTTACGTTCTCTAGCTTTTTTTTTCCCCACATTCCCCTGCTTTTTCCCCAACTTCTTATCCTTTTTCTCTTTCCTCAATTTTTCTTTAAATTTTAATTGTTCTTCACTACTCTAGCTCTCTCCCCAGATCAGTCATAATGCTCCTTTTTTTCTTTTTCCCCTCTCTTTCTTGGATTTCTCTCCAATTCTCTCTTTTTTGCTCTTTTTTTTCCCATTCTCTCTCTCTCCTTTTTTTCTTCTCTTTTCCCCTTTTTGTCTTTTTCTTCTCAAACTCTCTCTTTCAAGTCTTCCTGGGTCTTGCACACGAAAGATTCTAAATTTTTTTTCCCATTTTTCCTAACTTATTCCCATTTACCAAAAAGGTATTCATCCAAACTTGCAAGAAAACTCAAACTTTCAGGAAAAGAAACGGGGATTAATAAAACGGAGGGTTAATTTGCTCCGCTCAAAAGTAAATAAACCAGAGGGGTCGATCCCCACTTTAATTAAACAATATGTATTAATTAAAACAAGGGTTCTTGCTGGGTCCGACAAAACAGTAAGTAATGGGGCCCCTTGACCCCAATTTTCTCCCAACAAATCAAGAGGTCCATGACATTTTCCCCCTTATATAATAAAGAGCTCAATGAAACAAATTGTCACTGGAAAAACCGGTCCCTAAGTCAATCCTCCAAAGTGTTTAGGCTCACACAAAAATAGATGGGAAAAAATTTCTAGTATTCCGCCTTTACTTGATTACAATAAATTGGGGACTATAAAAAATCACCCAAATTTTTTTTAAATACCCGATGTAGTCCTAACCCTAAGAATGATTACTCATGGCGGTGAACCCTCTGTGGTATGCGGGATTTAAGTTTCCCGTGTAATTTGAGAGGATTGAATTTTGATTTAGTAAGTTGATCCCGGCAAGGGCGCCACTTGTGAAGGGTTTCTCAGCCCCGTAACAAATTTAACAGATTACCAAGGTGGCCCCTTGGAAAAATTTTGTGAAAAAAAGAAAAAATAACAACAAACATAAAACTTTTTTATAAAAATATAAAAACTTTAAAAGAAAAATTAATCCTAATTTTAAAAAAAAGAAAAAAGAAAAAAAAATAAAAGATAATGAATTCAACGACAATTTAGGGGTGTCTTGGTTGGGGACACTGAGGTTGAAAAACGAGCCGTTCCGATGATGGGGGGGGGGGTACCGGTTTTGGTTTAAAACCCCCTGGGTTTTTCTTCACATTACCTTGATATTTTATCCCATAAGAAAACAGGTTTTTTACCACTGCAATGATGAGGGGGACGTCCTGCAATTTCATACAGGGGCACAGAAATTTTAAAACCAAAAAGGGAATTCAGGATGTTAGTCCTCTCCCTCATTTTGGGGTGTTTATTGGCAGGTGACCCTCTCTGTCATCCAAGCTGGAAGATAGAAGGTTACCCACTGCTTAAAAAAATCACTCTCCTGATAATACAAAACCTAAAAGAGTGGGGATTATTTCAACATCAACCTAGAGCAAACTAAAGGCTAATTTATTTTGGTCAAAAAATGAAGCTTTAACCAAAAAATCCCCTAAATACAGGCAGGCATTTATTAATAGTGTTACAGTCGAGTGATTTTTCGTTTTACCAGAGCCCCACACGTCACCCTTTTGGGGGGGGGGGGGAAAGGGGGGGGAAGGGATAGCGGGAGCCCCGACAGACACACCTTAAAAGCAGCCGAGAAAACTAACACTTTCAGGGGGGGAAAAAGGGGGAAAAGGGGGGCTTGACTTACCCAACCTTAACAATAGCCGGAATGAAAATTGTTACTAATTTTCTCCCCCCTATTCCCTTTTACTGAACTTTTCCCTCACAAACAATCTTTCCATACCCCGTTCTGGCTTCTTACACAAAGCGCCCCAATTTAAACTTAAAAGATTGAGAGCATTTTTGGATGACAGAGAAACAGTTACTTTTTAAATGTCAGCCTAAAAAATGGGTGCTTTAGGGGAAGGAGTATGGGGAAAAATTTTTGTTTAAGGGTAGAGGCCCCGTTTTTGAGCGTGCTCCGTTTCTTTAAAAGCCCTCACTCTGTAGACACAGCAGCACTACCAGCTCACCAGTGGACAAAGCAGACTACCAGCGCACCATGATACAACAGCCAGGTTAGCGCACCCCCGGGAAGGACCGCATATCAAACAGCACGAATAAATATTTCTGGTTAAGATGGCAGGGTGTTGCCAAGCTGTACACCATGTTTTTTTGCCTACACACAAAGTACCCTTACAGGTCCAACCCCCTTCTAAGTATCCATTACAAAGGAGCCCGGAGAGAACTTCTGTCGACCTTTGACGAACTTTCCCACCCCGGGGAAAGGGAAATAACACCTTTGTAAAGTAATAACTTGATGCGTCAGTAATTAGTACCCATTCCCGATAAAACCGCCGAAACGGTCGCTAGTGCTTTTCGTGACATGTTGTTCTTCGCTACTTTCCCACGGTCCTTCTTCAGACAAAGGGTCTGTTTTATAAATGGGGATAATGCGGGTCTTGCTCCCGAAAACATTCACCCTGCATAATGGTCTTGCTGAACGTACAAAACGCAAAGTCCGGGAGGTGCTCAGAGTAACCATTAACCCAAGTTGTACTACATGGGATGAGACTATCCCAGATGTTCAGTGTACATTAAAATTCCTCCCTCAACAGCTCGATCAGTGAGACACCTCATTTTGCTTTGTATGGCTATGACAAGCGCTTACCATATGAAATTCTGTTTGCTCTACCTAGACCTACTTACGACACTGATAACCCCAGTGTAGTAAAGATGAGAACAACGCAGCTTGTCTTCCAGCGGGTACGAGAGAACCTTATGAAAGCTACTGATAGGTTCACGTCAGAGCGCAATGCCCGCACCAAGGAAAGCAAAGTGGAACCAGGTTGCAAAGTTATTTTTGCTCAACCCAGTGCAGACCCCAGGTATGCACAAACCTGTCCCAAAGTTTGTGGGTCCTTACCGTGTCCTACGACAGCTCCGTGGCAATAAGTTCGAGGTGAGGGAGATTGCTACGGGAACTATCAAGGAAGCCCACCTTGATCACATGAAGTATGTGGACCATATGCAGGCTGAAGCAGAGCTGGAGGCGCGTGCGTTGCAACGCCACAATCAGACTAATGCTAGGGACAACCCGTCTATCCCTTCTCCCACTACTACTGGTATGGAAGACGGCCCAGTAAGGCTCCATACTTATGGCCTGTGACCCAGGACAACAGTACATTTCTGTGACATTGACGTACCTACTGACTTGTCCGACTCCTACGCTAGTTATGCTAATTGTTTGCTTGCAGAAATGGGTATAAATGCACACACATTGTATAGCTAGTCGATAATGGAGTCAGGGTGGACAACATCATGTAATTATGTAAATACTTTTAGAAGGGTACCCAGAGTGTAATAAATTCCATGGATGTGGTATTATTGTAGGTATGTGCACCCAGTGTTTTTATATAAAAAAAAGAGCCTGTATTACGGTCAGGGCAGTGCTGCCCTCTGAGTCACATGTCACACCTAAGGAAATGCTACTGTCAGTCATTGTTTGCAGATGTGAGGGTTCAACAACGTTCGTAGACGAGTGGTCAACTGATGTTCAGCCCTGCGGACAACCTGTATATAGAAGATTTTAGTTCCAGTGCTGACGTCTCCAGACTCTCTCCTCGATGAAACAGCGCGGGCAAACCAGTTTTCTCTTCCCCTGATTGGGAGAGTTTTTTTTTTTTGCCTGTTGCATTTTCACGTCCATTTTTATTTACTAGTGAGCGAAAGCCAGTCCCTCTCTGGGGTAGCTAGTGTGCATAATTCCTTTATACCAACGGGGCCCACCAGTATTGTCACGTCAGGACGACGCGAGGTGTGTGGCCGAGCAAATGTAGACAGCCACACAGCCTAGCCGTCTGCTCTGACTAGTTCATATTTCGCGGCATTTAGGTGCTTCCCTCTGCAGCCTCACCCAGGTCAGAGGGAGGCTCAGCCCAGCCGCTCTCACTCCTAGACCGACCGACTTGATAGACACAAGTGCCCCCCTCCAGGATGGCTTTTCGGTCACTCCCTCACACGCCCGTTGTGTCTCACTCCTATCCAATTTAAAACCAAAAGTCCCCGGCGTTCTTGCTACCTCGCTACCTTCACGGCCTAAACCGCTGTTCCAAAAAACA
>NC_069460.1:31915455-32116126 GCF_026875155.1 Cherax quadricarinatus | reverse complement strand
ACCCGGGGCAAAATTTTACGATAAATTTGTGCTTCATATGGTCCAAGATTTATTTCTCATGTACCAAACATTTTTTTCACCTTTATTTCAAACATTTTAAAATTTCACCCTCTACTTTATTTTTATTATTTAATTTAAAATTGTTTTCTGTTATATATATCCCCACAATTTCTGCTTTTAATTTCATTTTAAAAATTCACTGTTTCTCCACTTTATTCCTTTAATTTTATTTAATATTTTTTTTAAATTTATTTTTTGGGTTGGTTTTAATTAAATTCCCCAACAATTTCTCCTTTTTTGGGGAAAAATTTCACCTGTTTTCCCACCAATCAAAATGGGGGCCCATATCGGGGCCCCCTATATTTTTGGGTTTGGAAAATTAACCATATTTTTTGACCAAAATTTTCCGGGATTTAAAACCAAAAAAAAAAAATAAAAAAAAATATTTTTGGGGTTTTTAACCCCCCCCCCCCCCCCCCCCCCCCCCCCTTGGGGTGAATCTTTCCTGATTGAAACGACACCAAAAGAACAAATTTTAAAATAAAAAAATTGATGGCATTGGCCATTTTGAGCCCTTTTTTGGGGCTAATTCCATTTTTCCCAGTAACCAAAACTAAGCTATTTCTTTAGAATCCTTTTTTTCTATCGATTAAATAAAAGAAACTGCCCATTTTTTTTTAACTACCCAAAAACGGGTCGAAATTTGCAATTTGAAAATTTTTTGAAAATTAAAAAATAAGACAATTTCAAAAAGGGCCCCAAAGAACAGCAGACATTCCGGGCTTTAAAAAAAACATTTTCTTTGTTCATCAGTCATGCTCCAGGCCCCCTCTATACTCTTTCTTTTTTAAATTTTTTTTTAAAACAAAAAATAAAAGATTTATATATGCGACTATTGCAATTTGTAAAATTGTATAAATAATGTCAACCCATTCATGACTGCATTTTAAAAATGGCTACTTGAAATTTATTGGAAAATGACATCATTTGTTTACTTTTAAAACACCAAAAAAAACAACATTCCCCTGCTTTGAGCTCCATTTTAAGGTCTTTTTTTAGTAAACCCAATCAACGAGAATACAACCATAATACAATGAAAAATTTACCCAAGTCCCCCATTTTAATTAAAAAAAAAAAGGTTATTTTTTTTTTAATTTCTTGCTTGCTGCAGGGTTTTTTTTTATTTGGGCACATGACCACACAGACCCTTCCTCACCACTTTTCTCCTGCTTATTTTAAGCGCTAAATTTATGATATGCAGTGGACCCCCCCCTTACGATATTAATCGTTCCCGGAGTATCCTAACCGAAAATTTTTCGAAAAGGGGAATTAATTTTTCCCCCTAAGAAATAAGGAAAACAAATTAATCCGTTTTCCCGACACCCAAATTGAAAAAAAAAAAATTTTTCCCCATAAATATTAATTTTAATACACACAAACGAAGAAAATGCACAATTACTACTCTACTAAAATAAAACTGACACTTTCCTTTATTGAAGATCTGGTGATATTGTGGGGTGGGGGGAGGGGAAAGTTGGAAGTTGTTTGTTTAAAGGGGAACCCCTTCCATTAGGGTTGGGGACAAACCTTTTCGGGGGGTTTTTCCCCTTTTTCTTTAATGCCACTAGGACCAGCTTTGGTCCTGGACCTCTACACACAACAAATCTTCCTTTGAGCTCTGTACCCCCCGTTCCCTTTTAAAACTTTCCTAAAATGGGCCCTAACACGTCATTGTACGGTTGCCAACACGGCTTTTCCCTAGCTTTCAGGGGGATTTTTTATCTGCAAAGGTTTGCAGTTCAACCACTTTTTCACACATTTCCTTAATCTGGAAATAGGTAACTTCCTCAAATTTTTTTTCTTCCCCCCTCTGAAGAGTTTCCCCAAGTCTGCCTCTTGCTGTTGAAGATGTCTTTCAGTTTTTAGGGGGTTGTTCTTCATTTCCTCCTCCCCAACTCCCCCAAATCCCCCCCCCACAACCCCAACCCCAAGGACTTCCCCAATGCCAAAAGGTTTCCCCACAACTTGCATGCCTTTTGGGGGTTACTTCAAAATCCCATTCTTTTTCCACATTCTGCCCTTTTTTTTCCAAGCAGAGTTCAAGGTCCTCCGTCACCCCCTCCCAACCCTTACCTATAAATTTTACACAACTGAGGATCTAAAGTGATCTTTCCAAAACTCCTTAGAGTGACTGAGTGTCTGAGGTCACTTCAAACATTTTGAAACATAACTTTTGTAGATTTTTTTTGAATTTTGAAATGGCCTGCTGGCCAGGGGCTGCAGGAGAGGAGGGGTATTAGGAGGCAAAAACTTGCCTTAATGAAGCTCATGTCCCCGGAATCCTTGCCAAGTCGTGAGGATACCGGGGAGCATTGCAAATACTTTTAAAAGGGGCAAAAGGACCCAACATGTTTTAAAGTAACATTTACTCTGGAATCCCTAATTATATTAAATTTGAGGGGACTTTGCTCAAAGTCAAAGGATGTTCAACCTTTATACTGAGGGGCAGCTGGGTCAACCCTTTTTTCTAAATTAATAGGTTATACATGACACATAAACACACAATTTAAATAAGTAGTTTATAATTGTATTTCCTTTTGTAAAAGTAAAATTAAGGTGTGGTAAAATTGGGTAACTGGAGAATTGTGCTTGGAACAGTCTTTTGTTTTGGTGGGGGAGCTTAGCCTCTTCTCTCTCTCCCTCTCATGACTCGCTCTCTCTGTGGCTGCCTTCAACCTGGCAGGATTTTGGGGCCCCTTCTTTATTTTTGGGGCATTATGTGTGCTCCCAGGGGTGAGTTTTTATAATTTAATTTGTGACCACCAAATACCCAGGGTGACAAAAAGTGTGTCAAAAACCTGGTTAGCCCAGAGTTATGTCAAGAAGAAGAAAAAAGTTGTTGGGATACCCCATGTGGGGGGAACAATATGGGTGTGTAGATTTTTGTTTTGAAAATGTGAGGCTGTGTTTATATTCTGTACATATATTAAAAATCATTTATTTTTTTATAGTAGTAGTTTTACATAACCTTGAAGGGGGTGGTGAAAGGGTATCAGAGACACTCAAGAGATCGCCATATGTAAGTTTCCCCCAGACAAAAAGGCCATTAAGTAAAAGCACTCCCACTAGAACATGTATGAAAACCCTTACTATCAAAGTAATAAGGGAAAAACCAAGTAAATGGGAGTTTGACCGGGGGAGTTATTTACTGCTAAAATAACTAAAAAACATTCTTTGAATATATGTGCTGGTATGGGGAAAATAACAGTTGCATTTTTCTGGTAGAAGATTTACCAAGGTGGGGGTCGGGGAAGTGTTGTTTTCTTTTTAGTTTACGGGTTGTTTTTCCCCCCCTAAGGTGGGAGAAAGGTAAGTAACACTTTTTTGTTGTGGTTGGAAAGTGCTATTGCTAGTTTAATTCAATTTGTGTTTTTTTATGTCCCGGGGGAAAAAACTTGCCACTGATATTGAAGGGGGAAGCAGTTTTTTAAAGATAAAAACTAGCAAAGATGAGTTTCGTTTTTTTTAGGCTTGGGGAAGAAGGAATTTTTCATCAAAACGCCTTTTTAAAGGAAGATGAGGAATCACCACTCCAGGTGATATGGAAATGGAGAGAGGAAACTAAAAATTTATGTACAAAGGGGCTAAAATAAAATTTAATAAAAACAAAAGGAGAAAGAATTCAAAGGTTAGGAGGTTCAGAACAAACCTGAGCATACTTTAACATAACTAAAGCGCAAATTTTGTCCCAAATTTTACAGAGAGTGACCCAGATAGTATTTTTTTTTTTTTTGAGAAGACTGCTTTGGAGCAAGGATGGCCCAAACAGAAGTGGGCTACCCCTAGTTCCCCACAAACTTGAGGTAAAGGATTCCAAAGAGTGAGACTCTGGAGGGGCAAGTTTTTTCTGATTTTTATAAATTAAAGAGGAATATTGCTTCATACCAAAGATCCCTGAGAAAATAGACAAAAGTTCGGAATAAAAAATTTCAGGAGGGGCAACCTTAACTGAGTTTGGGAATAGAAACGTTCCTTTTTTAAGAAAGGGTTTGTTCAAAAGGAGTTAATAAAGACTATAACAAATTAGAAATTTAAAGGTTTATGGGGAAATTTGACAATACAATCCCTGTTGACCTCGGGAAAATTTTTGGAGGAAAAAAACCCCAATAATCTTTCAAAAAGATGGATCGGGTGAGGGATTCTTGGCTCGCAGGGAAATTGTAAGTAAAAACAGTATGTCCTAAAAATTTCCCCACTCATTCTAAACTTATTCCAATCCTATGGTCATAAAGGTAAGTGGACAAGAATTTCGGGGACAAAGGGAAGGCTGGGTGCCCTCAAAATAAAAGGGAAAAAGGGTAAGTCAGTGGATTTAAAAGTTTACTTGGACAACAATGTTTCAGACCCCTGAGTAAACAGTACCAGTCCACACCAAATGGTAAAAAATCCTTTAAGAGTTTTATCTGTTATTACTGTAAAAAAAACGGACACACACAAAATTTTTGCTGGTCAGGCGGCGAGATGGGAAAAGGGGAGAACCACCCCCAGAGGACTCTAACTGCAGAGATCATCCAGTTGCCTGCTTTTGGTCTTCAAGGAAAGGGTAGGAGGAACCTTTGGATCTAGATCCCAGGATGGTATATTTTTTAGTGGTCCCAGTTGGTTTGCAAAAGAAGTAGGCAAGTTGAGAACATATTGTCCTTGAAGATGGAGTAGACCTACTCTTTGCTACGTTGGAGTGCTCCCGTCAAAGGTACCTATACGGGGTAGAATATTTTTGAGGGTATTGCGGGTTAAAACCATAAGGAACCGGTACACAAATTAGGGGTAAAATCTACAACCAAGTTGGCTATCCCCCCTTAGGATCTCAGATAAAATTCCCTTGAAGGGGTCACCTCTTTTTGGGAAAAATGGGGGATGGGCTTGTTAGACAGTAAAGAACCACTAGTGGGGGGGAAAACCACCCCCAAAGTTTTGGGGAGAAGAAGGCTAGGGAGACCCTCCCGACCTTTTCCCTGTTGGTGCAACCAAAAAAGTATGTCTCGGCCAGGATACCAAGGGTAACCCTTATTTTCTCATAGGATGGGAGGATTTAAGGTTTTGGAAACTCTATTTTTTGAGGTTGAACTGCCAATCAACTAAAGAAAAGGAACCACAACCCGAGTTAAAGCTAATCAGTGCAGAGATAAAGGAAATAGTGTGAGAAGGCTGCCCCTGCTAGGGGGCAATTAATTTCTGTGCGGGAAAAAATGTCGCGTTGCTGGGGAAAAAAGATTTTACTTTAAAAAAAGTGTTTTCTTTTCAGGGGGGAAAACCTTACAAAAAAAATTCACCTTATTTGCAAAAATTGGAAGGAGAAAAAGGGGTTTTTGTCCCCAGATGGTGATGCCCAAAGGTTTCCAGGCATTTCTTCTGGTTTCAAGCGGGGAGACTGCAAGTAAGAGCCCTATCATGTCTTTCAAATTAAGGGGAACCTAGTCGAAGTATTAAAAACCTGTTCCCCTTCAGCGATTTCAGCCCAGGTGAACCCTTCACAAGCTGGTAGGGGATGTCTTTGGCCCACCCCCAAAGGCCAGAAGGGAAAAAATTATTTATAACAAAAATTTGCTCCACTACCAGGTACCTGAACAGTCCCCTGCATAAGATAATGCTTTTTTAGTCTTAAGGGTTTTGATAAAGTTTTTTTTTTTCATGTTGGTTTTTTTAAAGCACACAAACAGAAAAGGGACTAATTTTAAACCTCAAAGTCTTTTAAAAATTTTTTTAAAGGGGACAAAAGTAGAGCCTCAGTTTTCAACGTGTACATCTCCATCTAAAGGGGAAAAAGAAATTACATCAAACCCTCAAGACAAGATGAAGCCTATGGTATAGACTACTAAACTGGGTGAGGGGATCCCTTTCTTTGTATTTGCTGGTGGGGAAGCACTCGGGAAATTCTGAGCTATTGGCTTGGGGAGGATGTGATGCTCCCCCCGTGGGCTTTTTCTCATTTCAAAACCCTTTTTGGGGCTTATGAGGTGGATGGTACCATGAACTGCCCATCAACCAACCAGATATGATTGGGACCAAAATGTAACCATAATACCTGGGGGCGGGAAAAGGGAAAGTGCGATACTGGAGCCAATTCAGGAAAATTGTATGGAAAGTTGCTGTGAGCTGAACATTTGGGGGGAAGTTCCGGGGTTAGATAAAAACCCCAACACCCTGACAGAAAAAAAAGAGTAAAAATGTACACAGAACCCGGTCAAAAGGTTTAAAGTTGTGTAAAAAATTCAGAGAGCCAATTTTTTAAAATGGAATGAAAAGGGGCTGCAAAAAAATAACTGTATGAAATACCAAAAAACGTTTTAAGAAAAAATGTGTGTAAAAGATTTTGGGGAAAATGCATGCGGGGGTTTAAGGGAAAAAATGTTGGAGAGTGGCTCAGCCCCCTTGGAACTTTTAAAAAATTTTGGGATGTCGTAAGGGGAAAAATTTTGAAACCCCATGAGGAAATTTGTTAAGGAAACTGACCCAAATTCAACAATTTTTTGGGGGGGAAAAATCTGTATAAAAAATTTGGAGATGGGAAGAAGTGAAATTTTTTTCCAACACCAGTTTGTAGTGCTTAGTGAAGTCAGTGGGGATTCCCCTGCTTCATGGTTCCCAAATAATGGGGGACCCTGGGGAAAACACTGACTACCACAGGTACGTTTTAACAACTAAGGTTTACAGAATTAGAAAGATTGTACTTATGCACTAAAAGAGCAAACATTTTAAATAAGCTAAAACATGGAAATGTGATTTCCCTGGTCTGTGTTCAAGGGACATTTTAATGTGTGTAATGCAAATTGTGTTTATTTTGTGTTTAAAATTTGTGTGTGGATGGAACGGATGGTGTTTGTGTAAACTTTATGTATCCCAAACCCGGGCAAAGAGATGTCTTTGGTGTTTGTTTTGCACTGCGAGAGGTTGCAGAACTGTTACTATCAGTGAGAACCTTTTAAATTTAAAAATTTAACATTTTTTCAAGGAAAGAAAAATTTTTATTTTGGGGCGGCTATTCAGCATTTGTAATGTTCAGGATCTCTTCATCCTGGGTTCCTGTGTAGGGATAAAACAGACTCTTAAAATAGGCTTTGTTCCTACAGCCTTTTTAATTTGGAAGTCCAAATATATAAAAGGGTCAGAGAATGGGTTGTGATGCTCTCTCTAGATGTTTCATGTAGACAGGGTGCGTACTTTGTACAAGTGTTTGCTTTTTGCTGACCTTTTTTTTTTTGCTGGGGGACTCTCCGGGCCGATCTCTCTCCAGCCCTCGGACTGTGAAAGGGGTCGATCAGAGCCAAAAGTGTGACGAGGGTCAGGGGGTACGTAAATGGATTGGGCAGTGGTTGACAACCCTTTGGTAACATGAGACGTTAGGAAGGTATGTGATGTTGTGTCTTGGTGTGCTCTATATACTAAAAGGCCCCGACATTTTCCTTTGGGTCCCTTGGACCCTCCATGTTCATGTCAGCTCCTCTTCATAAGTTTGGAGGGCTTGTGGAGTGGGACCCCGGGAAAATGGGCTTGAGGCCCGACCTGTTTAAGGGTGGGATGTTTGACTGGAAGCTCATGTTTTTTGGTTTTGGCCCCCAATGAGGGGAACCTTTACAGTTTGTGAAGTTTCCTGCCTGGTGTACCCTACCTTTTGGTTTGGCTCACTCTCGTCTCCCGATCAGGAAAAATGCCCCCCCCTGGATACCAGTTTTCTTTCTGGATTAAACGCCAAGGCACAGGCCCGTTGGGGCGGGCTTTCACAGTGGGCATTGTGTGCAATTTTTGCATTGTAATGTGTATTTTTTAAAAAGTCCCTAAAATTTTTAAAAAAGTTACACACTTAGTATATGGGTTTGGTTAAAATGCTTTTCTAAAAAAAAGAATCTGTTTAAAAACAGAAAAATGAAGAGTAGTTATGGTGCTAGGAATTGTAGCATTTCTATAGTCTTGTTTACCCCCTTTCAACTTAAGCAATATACTTTTTTTCTAGCCGATCCGAGGGGCACGGGTAGCTTTTGTGAGACTTCGTCTGGAGGGGGGGGGGTTATGGGGCTATAGGACCCAACATGTAATTTTTAAAATAACAGTTAAACCGGAATACCTAATTATTTAAAATTTATGGGGACTTTGCCTAAATGTCAAAGGACTGATCAACCTTATGACTGAGAGGCAGGGGGTCAACCCATTTTTCTCAATAAATAGGTTTTTACTATAGACCATAAACACAAATTTAAATAATAGTTTATAAGTTGTATTTCCTTTTGTAAAATAAAAATTTAAAGGGGTGGTAGAAGTGGTAAGGGAATTTGCTTGGCAAAAATCTTTTTTTTTTGGTGGGAGGAGCTTAGCCTCTCTCTCTCCCCTCTCACTGACTCACTCTCCTGTGGGGACCTTCAACCCGGCAGGATCTTGGGTCCCTTTTTCTATTTTTGGGGCATTATGTGTGCTCCAGGGGGGTTTTTATAATTTAAATTGTGACCACCATACCCGGGGGACTAAAAGGGGTCAAAACAAAAAGGGTTTGGCCCCAAATTATGTCAAAAGGAGGACAAAAATTGTTTTGGGTACACCATGTGGGAGAACAGAATGGGTGTTAGATTTTTGTTTTGAAAATGTGAGGCTGTGATTGTTTAAATTTTTACAATCATTAGAAACAGTTATATTTTTAGTAGATTTACATAACTGTGAAGAGGGCTGGGGAAAGGGTATCAGGCACCAAGAGATCAGCCATGGTAAGTTTACCCCCAGCAGATAAGGCCATTAAATAAAAGCTACCCCACACTAAACATGTATGAGAACCTTACTATCAAAGTAATAAGGGACAACCAAATAACAAATCCAAAGGCATTAAGGTCCAATTTTTTTTTCCATTAGGTATTTTTTCACATTGGGGGCAAAGCTGGGGTAACCATCATGAAAAGGTCCCTAGTGACCCATGCCTTACGTTTGCCCTCCCCAGCACACACAAATTACCCTTTACAATTTGTTTTTTTTTGAACACTCTGGGAATTTTTAGAGGATAAAAACCCAAAAAAGGCTTCACTTTTCAATCACCCAAGATTACCACACATCAGAAGAGTGAGCCTGTCTTTCAAAAGGTTATTCCTGGAGTGCCTTTTCCTCCTGAGTAATGTAGGCCGCTTGGCATTTTCTTCCAAAAAAGGCCTATTTCGTCACAATTAAACACTTGTTTTAGTTTAATTCTTCAATTCTGTACTCCTTGAATTTTTTCACATATTTTTTAGCCACTTTTTGGTCCAAACTGGAGCCTCACCCGCCTTATAAAACTATTATGCCCTCGATTTTTAAACCCTCAAACCAACCTTTGTTTGGGCCCTTAAAATTTCCTCACATCACTAGTTGGGCATTTTTTTTAAATTTAAAAGTCATGCAAACTTCCACCTTTTCACATATGATCGCTTGAGAGATGGATTCCGCTACTGTTTTTTTGTTTTTTTTCCCCCAATAAGTTTTTTTCAAAAATCACTATCACTTGCGATCTCGTTTTGAAAAAAAAACTTGCACCTCTTGCAAGAATGGCTTTTCCCTTTTTCCGTTTTCTTTGGGCCAAAAAAGTAGCGATGGTTGATTGGGGTTTTGTTAAGGTCCCCCCTCAACATTCGCGAGGGTTAGGGATCAAGAGCCTCGCGAATGTTGAAAAAACGTGAATGTTTGGTGCCCCAATTATTTGGGGAAAAATATTACAATACTGCTTCCTTAAATTTTTGAACCTAACAATCATAAAATGCATGAAAACGTCGTAAATTGTATAAATAATACATGTTATGCTTTAATAACATTTTTTTTTTTTTTTTTTTTTTTATCACACTGGCCATTCCCACCAAAGGCAGGGTGGGGGCCGAAAAAGAAAAACTTTCAAACCTCATTCACTCCATACTGTCTTTCCCAAGGGTGCTTTAAAACTACAGTTTTTTAAACGCAAAAATTAAACCCCTCCTTCAGAGTGCAGGCACTGTACTTCCCCCTCTCCAGGACTCAAGTCCGGCCGCCGGTTTCCCCCAATCCCTTTATAATGTACTTTGTCACACTCCAACAGCACGTCAATATTAAAAAACATTTGTCCCATTCACCCCTATCAAACACGCTCCCATGCCTGCTGGAATCCAAGCCCCTGCAACAAAACCCCTTTACCCCCTCCCCCCCAACCCTTTCCCAGGCCCACCCCACCCCCCCCTTCCTTCCACACAGACTGATACCTCTTGAAGTTATTCTGTTTTTTGCTCCATTTTTCTAAATGCCGAACCCCCTCAACAAAACCCCTTTCCCCAGCCCTCTGGACAACATTTTGGGAAACCCCCCCACCCTCCTAACTTCCCAAACTACGAATTCTCTGCATTATTTCACACCACACATTGCCCTCAGACATGACTCTCCACTGCCTCCCGCCTTCTCCCGCCCAAAAAATTTATACCCACGCTTTACACCCATTAAGAGGTTGGTAAAATAAACCTCATGCATTCCCCTCTTTGCCTCCCAAGGGAAAAATTCTTTGTCTCCAAGACTCCTAATGCACCCCTCACCTTTTTCCCCCATCAATCTATGATTCACCTCATCTTTCATGACCCCATCCCCTGACACGTCCCCTCCCAAATTCTGAATACTTACCCCTCCATACTCTCTCCCCCAATCTGATATTAAACTTTCATCACCTAATCTTTTTTTATCCTCATAACCTTACTCTTTCCTGTATTCACCTTTAATTTTCTTCTTTTGCACACCCTACCAAATTCATCCACCATCCACAGACTCCACCACTGCCTCCACCAATGCCTCCACCACTTCCTCAACCACTGCGAGTCCCTACTACCCTCCCCCCGACCCCCGCAACTGGCAGCCACCCCCCCACCACTCAGTGTGGTGAGTGTTTTGTTTGTTCATTATTTGCTATTAAACTACAGTATAAATAATGTAAACCCATTCATGACTGCGTATTGGAATGGCTATTCGGACAGGTATTGGACGGTGACATCATGTGTTTACTCTTGAACACAGCAAAGAATCAAACATTTCTGCTGCTGCTAATAATAACAATAGTAATAGTATATAATAATATAATAATAATAATAATAATACGATATAATTGAAGAAGGAAATTGTACAAAAATACGAGGGAGTGGTTGACACATCATCAGTGTGGCTTTGTTTATGCTGGAGTGAGCATTAGTCTCCCTGCTCTTCCAAACATTTCACAATAATTCAGCGTTGAGGCAGTGGTATTTAATAACATATATGTTATAAATAATAATAGTACATATTATTAATAACATGTATTATTATTATTATTAATAACATGTATGTTATTAAATAACCACTCCCTCAGCCGCTGCCTCAACCACTGCCTCAATCGCTTCCTCAACAGCTGCCTCAACCACTGCCTCAATTGCTGCCTCAATCGCTGCCTCAACAGCTGCCTCACCCACTGCCTCAATTGCTGCCCCAACAGCTGCCTCAACCACTGCCTCAATCGCTGCCTCAACCACTGCCTCAATCGCTGCCTCAACAGCTGCCTCAGCCACTGCCTCTACCACTCCAGTCGCACTCAATCTACAAGCACCAAACACAATGAATTATTGTGAAATGTTTGGAAGAGCAGGGAGACTATTGCTCACTCCAGCATAAACAAAGCCACACTGACGATGTGTCAACACTCCCTCATATTTTTGTACAACTTCCTTCTTCAATTTTATCGTATTTATTTTTATTATTATTATTTTTATTATTATATTATTATTACTTATTGTTATTATTAGCAGTAGCAGAAATGTTTGATTCTTTGCTGTGTTAAAGGGAGTAAACACATGATGTCACCGTCCAATACCTGTCCGAATAGCCATTCCAATTGCAGCCCATGAATGGGTTTACATTATTTATACTGTAGTTTAACAGCAAATAATGAACAAACAAACACTCACCACACTGAGTGGTGGGAGGGTGGCTGCCATTTTGCGGGGGTCGGTGGGAGGGTAGTTAGGGGACTCGCAGGTGGCGGGAAACTTGAATATGATTTGGCGGCTGGGAATTTGGTGGCGGGGATTTTGGCGGTTGGGAATTCGTAAATGTGTGAAGCCCGCGAAAGCTGGAAACGTGAATGTTGAGTGAGACCTGTACAGCCTGACCAGCCCGAGACACGCACTCCACTTTCGTACTTAGTATTATCTCTTTCTTCATTTCCATAGTAATTTTCACCCTTTTACCACAGGGTTGGCACAAAGAAGCTTTCTTGGGGCTCATGGTGACTTATTTTGCAGCTACAAGCACTAAAAACACTTTGATAATACGAAATTTACCAAATGTATGCTTAGATGCGACCGCACTGGCGGGTTTTGTAAACACTGGCACTCACAGGGCAGCTGAGGCCATGCGTGGGATGCGTCCTGGACAAATAAACGTGAGGTGAGTTTTTTATCGTGAGGCAAGGCAAAATTTTTGCATTCAAATGCTTGTATGGGGGATTAATGTAACGCGATGCATTCGTTTAAAGGGGGGGGTCCACTGTATATGCGTCAAAAACAGTGGCTTGTAAGTGTATATATACGACCGAAACAGTCAAAGGGTTAATCCACTTATGATATTTCTTCAAAATTATATAAGAAACTGTTACATAGCATATAAACATGTTGTTTATATGCTGGGGGGGAGGTTTTGGTTGCCGGATGGAGGGAAAACATTTCATAATACAGTGGGGCCCCGGGTTTAAAAATATTTTTTCACTCCAGAAGTATGTTCAGGTGCCAAATAAATGACCGAAATTTGTTCCCCTAAGGAATATTTTGAAGTAGATTAGTCCATTTCAGACCCCCAAACATTTCACGTTAAACGACTTTACTGAAAACACTTACATAATTGGTCGGGATTCGGAGGTGATCGTTATGCGGGGGTCCACTGTACTAACAATAATCACTCTTGGGATTATTAAATGTCTTATTTTACGTTAATATAGACATTTTCGTTAATCCATCTATGATATTTTCTTCAAAATTATATAAGAAACATGTTACATAGCATATAAGCATTTTATTGTTTATACAGTGGAACCTCTACTTGTGAGTTTAATCCTTTTTCATGACTTTGCTCGCAACTGGATTTGCTTGTTTGCAGAGTCAATTATGCTCATTTAAATTAACCATTTCAGAGTTTCGGCCGTACTAGTACGGCTTACGCACCATGTTTTTTTGACATACTAGTACGCCTAAATTCTAACGCCCTCAAATCTAGTGAGAGAAAGCTGGTAGGCTTACATATGAAAGAATGGGTCTATGTGGTCAGTGTGCGCAGTATAAAAAAAATCCTGCAGCACACAGTGCGTAATGAGAAAAAAAACTTTGACCGTGTTTTTAGATTAAAACAGCGACTTTGCACTGTATTTTCGTATGGTATTTATTGCTGTATTCTAGTTTTCCTGGTCTCATTTTATAGAATGGAAGACATATTACAGAAATTGAGATGATTTTGACTGGTTTTACAATGAAAAATTCCTTGAAATTGAGCTCAAAGTAGCAGAAATGTTCGATTTTTACCAAAGTTCAAAAGTAAACAAATCGTGCTAAGCATCCAATACACATCAACTGGTGTGTCTAATATTCTTTCACAAGTGCGCCGATATTATTTATACCATTTCTAGACTAATGCAGTAGTCTGCATAACAGTAAATCTTCTATTTTTTGTGAGAATAAAAATTCAAAGTGGAAAGCAAAAGAATGTAAGAGGGACGTGGGGACATGACTAATGAACAGAGGAAATGTTATTTTAGTGCCAGGAATGTCTTTCTTGTTTATTCTGGACCCTATTTGGAAATTGGCATCTTTTGAAATTTGTGTGAAATTGGCAAAATTGCTAAATTCTGACCACTGTATTGGATAGTTGAAATCGGTAAATGGGTAGTTTCTTGTACTCATTCGATAGAAAAAAAAGGAGTTCTAGCGAAATAATTATGATTTTTGTTGACTAGTACAATGGAATTGGCTGAAAATAGGGCTCAAAGTGGGCAAAATTGCCAAATGCGTAAACATTGTCGAGACCGCTAACATTCGCGAGAGCATAATTCCGTAAATTTTCCATCAAATTTCATACTTTTGGTGTCATTTATGATCTGGAAAAGATTCTCTATCTTTTCATAAGAATTTTTTTTTTTTTTTTTTTTAAATTTGGCGACCCTGAGAACAAGTCTCGGAGAGGGCCTGGCGACCCTGAAAGGTTTAATTGAAATGCAATTAATCTGTTCCAGTGGAATTCTGTGCTTCAATAATTTTGCTAATATCAACCTACAGCTTTTATATCTATTCACTTCATCTAAAAAGACATAATAAACAATATAAATAACATGAAACCTGATTTATATGCTCTAAAATGAATAAAAATGTAATTCATGTAAGGGTTATGGGGGATGTCGAGGGTTTGGACAAGAGTTTGTCTGGAGACCAGACAAAATTTCTTGAATTAATTTCGCTAATATCATCTATACGGCTTTTTATCTATCACAGTTCATCTGGGTGTGACATATTAAACAATATAAATAAAAAGAAACTTGATTATATACTCTAGAATGAATAAATATGTCATTTATATGTGGCGGCGGCAGCGGCATGACGGGGGTTTGCTAAAGACCAGACAAAATACTTCTTTAATATTTCGCTAATATCATCTGTATGGCTTATTTATCTATCACAGTTCATCTGATATGAAATAATAAACAATATAAATAACACAGAAACCTGATACAGAGGTCCCTTAATAATCGTCCGGCTCGATAGTCGTCCTTTTCGGAAATCGTCGTGTTATTCTCGTCCAAACATTGGCTCGCAAATGGTCGGTTTACTCGCTAATCGTCCTTTGTCCGGGATGCGTACTCATGCTCTGAGCCGCCTCGGCCTCCCTTCCCAGCCATTATGCCAATTGTTTACCAGTGAGTGACGGTCCCCTCACTTGTTCATACGAAATATTTCATGATATTCCATTCATTTTAGTGCTTGCGAGTGCTAAATAAGCTACAATGGCTCCAAAGAAAGCTCCTAGTGCCAAGCCTTTGGTAAAGAAAGTGAGAAATACGATTGAATTTAAGAAAAACATCATTGAACAATATGAAAGTGGCGTACATGTGGCCGAACTGGCCAGCTGAGGAGCTGCAAGAGCTTCAGCAGGAACAGGAAACAGATCACAGCTCAGAATCTTGCTGCAGAGGAGGAGGAAAGAAAGATGGAAGAAGGTACCTTCTTCAGAAATTAAGGAGATTTTTGAAATGTGGGGTAGGATGGAAAGATTTATGGAGAAACATCACCCTGAGAAGGATGTTGAAAGCCATATCGACAGCTTGTACAGTGACAGAGTCTTGGCCCATTTTAGGGAAGTTTTAAAGAGATGCCAGAAACAGAGCTCTCTGGACACTTTTTTCGTGAGACAGGACTCCAGTGACTCAAGCTGGTCCTAGTGGCATTAAGAAACAGAGAAGAGAAGTAACCCCAGAAAAGCACTTGGTACCTGAGGTGTTGATGGAAGGGGATTCCCCTTCCAAACAGTAACTAATCCAATCTCTCTCCTCCTCCAGTCTTCTATACACTAAGAAGAATCGCCAATAAAGTAAGTGTTATGCTGTTAATGTTTCATTCATCATGTCCCATTGTATTGTTTATGTACTACATCTATATTTCATGTAAAAAAAATTTTTTGTTTTTAATACTTCTGGGTGTCAGGAATGGATTAATTGTATTTACATTATTTCTTATGGGTAAAATTGATTCGATAATTGTCTTTTTCGATAATCGTCACACTTCCAGGAACGGATTAACGACGATAAATGAGGGACCACTGTATGTACTCTAGAATGAATAAAATATACCATTATGTAACAGGTGGAGGCAGCCACAACCGCTCCCTCTATGTTATGGTAAACACTGCCACCTAGTGACAGCCTTTTGAGCCGTCTATTATTATAATTATTATTATGTAGTACATTATTATATGTATTATATTATTATTTTTATTGTATTATATTATTATACATACTATTATTATTATACATATTATTAGTATTATTATTATTATTATTATTATTACAATATAAAATAATTTGTAATTTTTATTTATGCAAAAAATATAAGATTTACTGTTATGCCTTATTGCAATAATTGTATAAATAATGTCAACCCATTCACGACTGCATATTGGAATGGACATTTGTTTACTCTTGAACATAGCCAAAACAATCGAACATTTCTCCTGTGTTGAGCTCAATTTCAAGGCACTTTTCCTCATGAAAGCAATCAAAATCATATCTATTTCTGTAATATATCTTTCATTCTATCAAATGAGACCAAAAAAACGAGAATACAACCATAAAATCCATACGAAAATACCACTAAGGGGTGGCTAATTGTTGAGGAGTGAACTCCATTATTTATTTAGATTTCTTTCATTTTTGGTGTACGTTAAGAAGCATCTTTCCATCATACATTGCCCAAGTTTCAATAAGATAGTCCAGCAAACAAATGAGATACAATTCCCTAGATCAAGAGCAAGAGCCCCTCACCAGTGTCAAGGAACCTGCCTTGAGGTAAGCTCGCTTATGGAAATTTTGCTCGCGTATGGAAACAAAAAATTGACCCATTGACTGGTCGTATTTGGAAAAACTTTGTACATAGATGCACTCACAAGTAGAGGTTCCACTGTATACTACTATGGAGGTGTGGTAGCCGGGTGGAGGGAAAACATTATGTCACTCCTCTTAATACATAATGCTTTTGTTTACAATTCTCGGCATGAATTATTCATTACTTCTCCCTTTGTTTATGAGGGCATCTAAAGGTAGTTGTTATAAACGATTAAAATCAGTGAACATGATATGTCGATGGTAATAATATGGCTCTGGGCCACATTAAATATTGCGTAGCTGTGTAGGTAAGTGTAGGTATGTAGCTCAGGCAGACTATAGTACAGTGGACCCCCAGTATTCGATGGCATCGGTATTCGATAAATCTGGTTTTCGATGCATTATATTGCAAAAAATTTTCCTCGGTATTCGATACGATTCGTACAAGATCTGTCCACGTGTGGCCTGAACTGCCCCGTGTGTGCCAGTGTTTACAAGCCAGCCAGTGTGCGCGCATCTAAGGATACATTCAGTACATTCCATATTATCCATATTATCACTGTGTTTGGTGCTTGTTTCTGCAAAATAAGTCACCATGGGCCCCAAGAAAGCTTCTAGTGCCAACCCTTCGAGAAAAAAGTCGCTAATGACTTATGAAATGAAGAAAGAGATAATTGCAAAGTACGAAAGTGGAGTGCTGTGTCGGAGTGGGGTTGTATAATTTTAAACCCCCAATCAACCATCTTACTATAGTGACCAGGAAACGGCAATAAGGGAAGCTGTTCTTGCAAAGGGCAACTGTGTTACAAAACAGCTACGCAAGTGTTAGAAAAGTTGAGACTTGTTATTGGTGTGGAAAAATAAAAAAACAGAAACAGGAGAAAAAGCATCTCTCAAGCGATCATTTGTGAAAGGTAGGCAGTTTCATGACGATTGGTAAAGAAAATTTCCCGCAATTGTGGTTTATGTGATGAATTTAAGGCCAGCAAAAAGGTTTTTGGGTTTTAAAGATTTAAGAATCGTAGTGGCATAATAGTGTGATTAGGCATGGTGAGGCTGCAGTTATGTTGTGCGACAGAAGTCCAGTGACTCTCAAGCTGGTCCTAGTGGCATTAATAGAAGAAGGGAAGTAACCCCGGAAAAGGACTTGCTACCTCAAGCCCTAATGGAAGGGGATTCCCCTTCTAAACACGAACACCTCTCCCCTCCTCCCATCCCATCAATCATCACCAGATCTTCATTAAAGGTAAGTGTCAATTATTTTATTGTTTTTGTAATTATTCTATTGCATTAAACTTAATATTTCATGTAGTAAAATTTTTTTTTTTCATACTTTTGGGTGTCTTGCACGGATTAATTTGATTTCAATTATTTCTTATGAGGAAAATTGATTCGGTTTTCGATATTATCGGTATTCGATGAGCTCTCAGGAATGGATTAATATCGAATACCGGGGGTCCACTGTATACCTACATTATTGTAACTGATAATTATATGTACAGTGGACCCCCGCATACCGGACGCCTTGCATAACAGACAATCCGCATACCGGACGCTTTGATTGCTAAAATTTTGCCTCGCATACTGCCCAAAAACCCGCTCAGCGCCCTTCGTCCAAGACGCGTCCAATGTGCGGCCTGAGCCAGCCTCATATGTTCCGCCGGTGGCATTGTTTACCAGCCAGCCTCCGCGGTAACATTCAAGCATACAATCGGAATATTTCGTATTATTACAGTGTTTTCGGTGCTTTATCTGGAAAATAAGTGACCATGGGCCCCAAGAAAGCTTCTAGTTCCAACCCTACAGCAATAAGGGTTAGAATTCCAATAGAGATGAAGAAAGAGATCATTGATAAGTATGAAAGTGGAGTGCGTATCACCGACCTGGTCAGGTTGTACAAGAAACCCAAATCAACCATCTCTACTATTGTGGGCAACAGAAAGGCAATCAAGGAAGCTGTTCTTGCCAAAGGTTTAACTGTGTTTTCGAAACAGAGATCGCAAGTGATGGAAGATGTTGAGAGGGCTCTTATTGGTTGTGGATAAATGAAAAACAGCTAGCAGGAGATAGCGTTTCTCAAGCGATCATAAGCGAAAAGGCTAGGAAGTTGCATGAGGATTTTAATTAAAAAAAGGCCTGCAACTAGTGATGATGTGAGTGAATTTAAGGCCAGCAAAGGTTGGTTTGAGAGATTTAAGAAGCGTAGTGGCATGTATACATAGTGTGATAAGGCATGGTGAGGCTGCCAGTTCGGACCACAAAGCGGCTGAAAAATATGTGCAGGAATTCAAGGAGTGCATAGAAACTGAAGGACTGAAACCTGAACAAGTGTTTAATTGTGTTTGAAACAGGCCTGTTTTGGAAGAAAATGCCAAGCAGGACCTACATTACTCAGGAGGAAAAGGCACTCCCAGGACATAAGCCTATGAAAGACAGGCTTACTTTGTTGATGTGTTCCAATGCTACTGGTGATTGCAAAGTGAAGCCTTTATTAGTGTATCACTCTGAAACTCCCAGACCGTTCAGGCAAAAGAATGTCCTCAAGGAAAATTTGTGTGTGCTGTGGAGGGCAAACAGTAAGGAAATGGGTCACTAGGGACTTTTTTCTATGATGATTACACCATGCATTTGCCCCCAATGTGAAAGATTACCTAACTGAAAAGAAATTAGAACTTAAGTGCCTCCTGGTGTTAGACAATGCCCCTGGTCATCCTACAGACGTGGCCCAGAGCGACTTTATGGGGACATGAAATTCATTAACATCAAGTTTTTGCCTCCTAATACCACTCCTCTCCTGCAGCCCATGGACCAGCAGGTTATTGCAAACTTCAAAAAACTGTACACAAAAACTCTGTTTGAAAGGTGCTTTGTAGTAACCTCAGAAACTCAACTGACTCTAAGAGACTTTTGGAGAGATCACTTTAATATCCTCAATTGTATAAACCTTATAGGTAAGGCTTGGGAGGGAGTGACTAAGAAGACCTTGAACTCTGCTTGGAAGAAACTGTGACCAGAATGTGTAGTCAAAAGGGATTTTGAAGGGTTTGAGGCTATCCCTGAGAGGAGTATGCCAGTTGAGGAATCAATTGTGGCATTGGGGAAGTCCTTGGGGTTGGAGGTTAGTGGGGAGGATGTGGAAGAGTTGGTGGAGGACGACAATGAAGAACTAACCACTGATGAGGTGATAGATCAACTTCAAGAGCAAGAGGCCAGACCTGAGGAAACTGGTTCAAAGGAGGGGAGAGAGAAATTGAAGGAATTGCCTACTACAAAGATTAAGGAAATGTGTGCAAAATGGCTTGAAGTGCAAACCTTTTTTGATGAAAATCACCCTCACACTGTATGTGTACCATTACCTAAGTTTGCCTTCACTCAGGGCGTCATTTCTTCTAAAAATGGTGTTACAGGAGAATGGGAGTGTTTCTCTTTATTTATTCTACTGTATCACCGTGGAGATGACTTATACACAATGTAAAATGACGAAAACCAGACACGTTCATCTGGTTTGTTTACATTATGTATGGGTGGGGTGGGAAGGGCTTCCCTGCCTGGCTTCCCATGCTTCCCAAACTTGACTTCCTACAAATAAAACTCACCTCTCACCCTACATTAAGACTACAAATATTTTAAGGTAATTAATGAATGTACTCTATATGTATTTGATCGCTCTTGGGAGCTTTAATTAAATCTAGTATATTACATGTGTGTGAGGTGGGGAGGGCTGCCCTGGCTGGCTACCCATACTTCCCAAACCTGACTTAAATAATAAAACTCACCTCTCACCCTACATTAAGATTACAAATATTTTAAGGTAATGACTCAACAAATCGTAATGACACGATTGCAAACAAACCATACCCCCGGCCGGGATTGAACCCTCGGTCATAGAGTCTCAAAACTCCAGCCCGTCGCGTTAGCCACTAGACCAGCTAGCCACAATAAGATTCATCCAACTAGGTATATTTCTACACCATAGGAAGGTTAGCACAGGCACCCCCTGTGACCACAAATGCAAGTTTTTTTCAGACGAATCTCCCGCTAGCGTGGCCGTGACGAACTCTAGCTCAAGTCCCTTCACTGCCGTCAACATGACTCAAGAAATCGTAATGACACGATTGCAAACAAACCATACCCCCCCGGGCCGGGATTGAATCCCGTGGTCATAGAGTCTCAAAACTCCAGCCCGTCGCGTTAGCCACTAGACCAGCTAGCCACAATAAGATTCATCCAACTAGGTATATTTCTACACCATAGAAAGGTTAGCACAGGCACCACTGTGATCACAAATGCAAGTTTTTTACAGACGAATCTCCAGCTAGCGTGGCCGTGACGAACTCTAGCTCAAGTCCCTTCACTGCCGTCAACATGACTCAAGAAATCGTAATGACACGATTGCAAACAAACCATACCCCCGGCCGGGATTGAACCCGCGGTCATAGAGTCTCAAAACTCCAGCCCGTCGCGTTAGCCACTAGACCAACTAGCCACAATAAGATTCATCCAACTAGGTATATTTCTACACCATAGGAAGGTTAGCACAGGCACCAGGTGAGTGGCAAGGATGTGGAAGACCACAGGGAAGAGCTAACCACTGAAGAGTTGGAAGAGCTTCATCTGGAACAGTATCAGACCACAGCTCAGGAACTTGCTTCAGAGGAGGAGGAAGAGAGAGTGGATGAGGTGCCTTCTTCAAAGATTAAGGAGATTTGCACCAAGTGAAATGATGTGGAGAAGTACCACCCTGAGCAAGTTGAAACAAGCATCTTGCAACAAGTTCAGTGACAGAACCATGTCCCATTTTAGGAAAATCTTAATGAGGTGCCAGAAACAGAGAACTGTGGACAGTTATTTTGTGAGACAGGGGTCCAGTGACTCTCAAGCTGGTCCTAGTGGCATTAAAAGATAAGGGAAGTAACCCCAGAGAGGGTTTGATACCTAAAGTCCTTATGGAGGGGGATTTCCCTTCCAAACACTAACACCAACTCCCTCTCTCCTTCTCCCTATCTTCCAGATGCCATCACCAATCTTCAATAAATGTAAGAAAAAATGTTATTTTATATGTTTATTTAAATTTATTAATAATTGTACACTATATTTGTTGTGTTTATGTAAAACTATAATGCAATACTTGTCTATAAAATGTATTTTTTTGTGAATATTTTTGGGTTTCTAGAACGGATTGATTGTATTTCCATTATTTCTCATGGGAAATATTGCTTCGCCTTTCAGACTTTTCAACTTTAGAACTAGCTTCTGGAACGGATTAAATTTGAGATTCCACTGTACCTAATATTATTCTGGAATAAATATGTTAGGTAGATATTATTTATTGATAGTAATAGTATAATTATATAATAACAAATATAGAAGCATTGCTTTGAAACAGGTCTAGACCAGCTGATGATGCATTACCGTCAATTGTATAATGTACTGCAGAGTAAAAGAGTCCGAGTTCCATTACAGTATTTATGCACACTCCAACACAACCATCGACTTCAGTAATAGAACCTCAACCATCCACTTCTGCCGACACCCAACAACTATCCACTTCAGCCCAGTAGAACAACACTGTCCATATCCTTTCTCTTCACAATCATCCACAG
Source organism: Cherax quadricarinatus (assembly GCF_026875155.1). Taxonomy (NCBI): domain Eukaryota; kingdom Metazoa; phylum Arthropoda; class Malacostraca; order Decapoda; family Parastacidae; genus Cherax; species Cherax quadricarinatus. Next base: position 32,093,899 of record NC_069460.1, on the reverse strand, counting down.
ACACCATTACTCACAATTTAAGGTAGAAATACTCTTGTTTCTATTGCATTTGTAGTCTTAAGCAGTGATATATCACGACAGTGCACTACAATTACATTTTCCGTTTATCTTGTAAGATCTGGAGGTCTAAAAAAAGTTGTTTGGCTTTTTGGGGGCTCCCAGGAACACAACCCCATTTTTCCCGTAAGTTCTTCAGTTTGTCTAACACGGCGTTTTCAGGAACATAACTACCATGTTAACCCTTTGACTGTTTCCGACGTATAAATACGTCTTACGAGCCAATGTTTCTGACGTATTTATACGCATAAATTCTAGCAGCTTCAAATCAAGCAGGAGAAAGCTGGTAGGCCCCATGTGAGAGAATGGGTCTCCATGGTCAGTGTGCACCATATAAAAAAAATCGGGGAGCCAGTGGTGCATTGTGGGAATGCCATTTCAGTTGTCATTTTTTCAGCATGTCTAGCGGTAAGAAAATATGTGATTCCCCAGCAAATCTGGGACTCTTCTCTTCCCAAGTGATGCTTAACACAGATGGAAGTGTCAGTGAAGATCAATTTCATGATTGGAGGAGTTTGAGACCAAAAGCAATGGAAGAGGAGGAGGGGAGGAAGAGGAGGAGGAGGAGGAGGAGGAGGGAAGGAAGAGGAGGAGGAGGAGGAGGAAGAGGAGGAGGAGAAGAGGAGGAGGAGGAGGAAGAAGAAGATGTAATAATATTGTTCCCTTGAAGCAAGAAAAAAAAAAGTCCACCCCATGACAGTGACAAGATAAGGGGAGATAACATCTGATAAGAGCTGACTTTGATGAGCGTAAAGGAGGGTAATATTACATGACCATCGCCCTCCCTTCGTTTTTGCTGGTACACAAACATTTCTGTCTGTCTATTTGTCTGTCTGTCAAGCTCCCTGTCTGTCCATCTAGCTCTCTGTCTCAGAGAGAGCCACAAGACTGTGTCATCACGTTTACTCACATCTTCAAGCAGAGTATAGCACTTTGTCTGGATTTCTTGGGTTATCCTAGGTAATTTACACTATGTATACTTGTATTTATGTGTACCTGTGAGACAGAGATAGGCAGACAGATAGAAAGAGAGACAGATTGAAAGGTATAGAATGAGGGAGAAAGATAATTAGATAGAATGGAGGAGGGGAAGCAGCATCCGACCCCATTGTTTTGACAGGCGGTAGGGGTAGCGACTAATGAGACAATATGTCACTTTGACAGCTGCCGACTTCTGACTCAAAACAATTATAAGCCACACACTCGCACACAAGACAAGGAGGAGGAGAAGGAGGAGGAGAGAGAAGGAGAAGGAGAAGGAGAAGGAGAAGGAGAAGGAGGGGAGGAGGAGGAGGAGGAGGAGGGGAGGAGGGAGGAGGAGGAGGAGGAGGAGGAGGAGGAGGAGGAGAAGGAGGAGAGAAGAAGGAGAAGGAGGAGGAGAAGAAGGAGGAGGAGAAGGAGAAGGAGGGAGGAGGAGAAGGAGGAGGAGGAGGAGAAGGAGAAGGAGAAGGAGGAGAAGGAGGAGGAGGAGAAGGAGGATGAGAAGGAGGAGGAGGAGGAGGAGGAGGATGATTGTTTGTTTGTTTTTTGTAAACAAGTTTTGTAAACAATATACTGATAATTATGTTTGTGTGCTTATTGTGTTGTATACAACGAGTGTATATATATACATTGCACCTTACTTTGGTCTCATAGGCCACATAAGTTATGTGAAAAAATAAAATAGTGAAAAAAATAAAAAAACCTTCAATTACAAAGTAAACTAAATAAAGTTTACCGGTTGAGCGGCAGTCGCCGCTGTTGCCATACGCGGCTCATTTTCTGCAAACTTCACGGCTCTATATCTCGGATTAAGTACCGATGGCAAAATTTTTTTTTTTGGACTAAAACACTCAGAAAAATAATCTTAACATTTTCATAAGAAAAAATAATTTTTTTTTTTTTGAATATTTGGCGATATAGAATGACAGTTTCAGAGAGGGGCCTGAAACAGTCAAAGGGTTAAACGATGGTCTACTGTATATATTTTCTTTTGAAAATTCTTTGACATTGTGAGGAAGTTTGTGAGCAGGGTCTCGACATTCAAAGGGTTTAAGATCTCTCGACTTTTATTTAGTTGGTCTGCACTCATCCAGTTGTAATCCCAAAGTGCTATTGAGAAGCCACATAATTTATAGGGTAACCAGATTAGAATACTCTAACAAACTGTTACAAACCAGAAGCAAGCTTGATGCTAGAGGGGGATCAATAAGTTGACCTTTTAGTATTATCTGGAGATATCTTCACTTAGTAGATGTCACATTTTGTAACAAGGTTGTCTCAGAATGGATGAGAGGGAGGAATAAAGGTTTGAGTGCTAAGGTCTTGAACATCCAGTAAGCTTGTATGAGCAATATGTCTGAGTGAGTACAGACAAGTGGTTTTTTAGATTTGACATGCTTTTGAAGTGTGAGCAGGGAAATTTTTGTGAAATGATTCAGGGGAACTTGGTAGCCAGACTTGAGTCCTGGGGGTGGGAAGTACAGTGCCTGCACCCTAAAGAATGACTTAGGAGAGACATCATGCTATGATGTCAGCACCCTTCTGACAAGAGATTTTCGTGAATTATGGTCTAAAGACTTCCTCCTTTGTTTGGGGTCACCCTACCTCACTGAGAGTCAGCTAGGAGTGGGAGTATGAAAGGTGTAACTCAGAGGGTGGAGGAGGGCTTCTTACGATGGTTTAGTTACTTAGAAATCATGGAACACAGTACTTTGACCATGAAGTCAAATTAAGTTGGGCAGAAGGTTAGGCTAAAGGGATGATGAGTTGGTTTTAAAGTGGCATGACTGTAAGCATCCAGCAGGTATGCGAGTGTTAAAAGTGAGCAAGCTGGGTCATTTTGGGGATTTGATGTCTTGTTGGAGTGTGGACAAGGTAACATTTATAAAGGCATACAGGAAACAGTTTAGCCAGACTGCAGTCCTGGAGTTAGGAAGTACAGTTCCAGTACTCTGAAGGATGGGTGTGGATGCTGCATTTCAATTTCTTGAACTGTGATGTCTGTGCACTTCTGGTAAGACAGCTGTTCAATGAATGATGGTGAATGTCCTCCTTCACATCACCCTATCTTTGTGATAAAAAAAAAAATTAAGTTGAGTTTAAGAAAATATATATATATATATGTCGTTTCAAGAATATACATGTACATGTATTTGAAAACTCTTTCTATATGTTAAAGCACTTCCCAAGATATTTTTTCTTCTTTGATTACTTCTAGGTTTGTGTCATCGTACAAGAAGACAATAGCTGAAAAGCTGGGACTGCCAGAACCTCCTAAAAAACCAATATCAAACTATTTTCATTTTCTTGAACATCACCGAGAAGATGTGCTGAAAGAGTTTCCTGATTTACGACAAAAAGGTTAATGCATGTATTTCTTTTATGTACATTATGTGTGTTTTTAGTGCTGTTTTTGTATTTATGAAGACAGAAAAGGACAGGGATAGCATTTTTTTTATAATTACAAAAACAACTATTTATAGCTACAGAAGAAATTTTGTGTTTATCTGATCATTTTTTAAGTCGTCATATATTTTTAAAAACTCCTTATTCGTGTTGCACTAAAGACATCTATTTTTTAACACATCGACTGTCTCCCACTGAAGTAGGGTGACCTGAAAAAAAAACTTTTACCATCATTCACGCCATCACCACCTTGTAGGCATACTGACACTGCAACTTCGGTGTTTCTCTGAACTACAGTATCCCCACTTCTCTTTCACTGTGCTTTGTACCTCCTGGACTTAAATCTAGCTAACCAGTTTTCCTAAATCCCTTATAAATCTGACATTGCTCACTCTCCAGCAGCACTTCAAATCATAGAAACCATTTGCCTCCACCCCCTCCTATCTATCACACTAACACAACTGTTGGATGTCCAAGCCCCTTACATACAAAAACCTTTACTCTCTCCCTCTAACCTTTCTATGATGACCCTGCCTCTCCTTCTCTCCACTACAGATTTATACACCTTCCAGTTCATCATATTTTGCTCCATCCTCTCTAAATGTCCAAACCATTTTAACCACTTTGCTCTCTGTGCTATAAAATTATGCCATGAGCTCACTTCACTCAGATAAACTGAGTAGTAAATTTGGGCCTAGATATGAGAGAATGGGTCTATTCAGCAAATGTCCACCACATGAAAGAAATCCTGCAGGAGCAGTGTATAATTAGAAAAGATATTTTTGTTTAAAACAGTGACTATGCAGTATATTTTTGTGTGGCTTTTATGGTTGTATTTATGGTTTCAGTTGATAGAATGGAAGTTATATTACAAAAATAGAGATGCTTTTGATTCATTTCAGGACTGAAAGTAGCTTGAAATTGAGCTCAAAGTAGTGGAAAAGTTTGATTTTTGCTGGTATTCCAAAGTACATAAATTATGTCACTTGTCCAATACGCATCCAACTGGTTGATCTGATATGCCTTCATGAATGCACTGACATTATTTATACAATTATTGCAATGCAATGGTATGCATATCAGTAAATCTCCTATTTTTGGTGTGAATAGAAATTCAAAAGGGAAAGAAAGCATGATAAACGAAAGGCCTGGGGACATAAGTAATGAACAGAGGATATGTTTTCTAGTGCCAGAAATGTCTTCATTGTTTATTCTGGATCCTATGTTTAAATTAACAGTTTTTATTTTTGTATGAAGCTGGCCAAATTTCCTATTTCTGATCATGCTATTTGGGAGTTGAAATAGGTAAATTGCAGTTTCTTGTGCTCAATCGATAGAAGGAATACTAGCAAAATTCCTATGGATGTGGTCAACTGGAAGAATGGAATTGGCAAAAATAGGGCTCAAAGTGAATCGTAAATATCACGGACACTGCATAACTTTACGATAGTGTAATTCCATAAATTTTTCATCAACTTTCATAACTTTTGGTTTCATTACCTTCAGAAAAAGATTCTCTCCCATTTTATAAGAAAAATAATTTTTTTTTGTTTTTTTCAACAAGTTGGCCGTCTCTCACCGAGGCAGGTGACCCAAAAAAGAAAGAAAATCCCCAAAAAGAAAATACTTTCATCATCATTCAACACTTTCACCACACTCACACATTATCACTGCTTTGCAGAGGTGCTCAGAATACAACAGCTTAGAAGCATATACGTATAAAGATACACAACATATCCCTCCAAACTGCCAATATCCCAAACCCCTCCTTTAAAGTGCAGGCATTGTACTTCCCATTTCCAGGACTCAAGTCCGACTATATGAACATAACGGTTTCCCTGAATCCCTTCACTAAATATTACCCTGCTCACACTCCAACAGATCGTCAGGTCCAAGTATCATTCGCCTCCATTCACTCCTATCTAACACGCTGATGCACGCTTGCTGGAGGTCCAAGCCCCTAGCCCACAAAACCTCCTTTACCCCCTCTTTCCAACCTTTTGAGGACGACCCCTACCCCTCCTTCCTTCCCCTATAGATTTATATGCTTTCCATGTCATTCTACTTTGATCATTCTCTCTAAATGACCAGACCACCTCAACAACCCTCTTCTGCCCTCTGACTAATGCTTTTATTAACTCCACACCTTCTCCTAATTTCCACACTCCGAATTTTCTGCATAATATTTACACCACACATTGCCCTTAGACAGGACATCTCCACTGCCTCCAACCGTCTCCTCGCTGCTGCATTTACCACCCAAGCTTCACATCCATATAAGAGTGTTTGTACTACTATACTTTCATACATTCCCTTCTTTGCCTCCATAGATAACGTTTTTTGACTCCACATATACCTCAACGCACACTCACCTTTTTCTCTCATCAATTCTATGATTAACCTCATCCTTCATTAAATCCATCCCGGCGACACGTCAACTCCCAAGTATCTGAAAACATTCACTTCTTCCATACTCCTCCTCCCCAATTTGATACCCAATTTTTCTTTATCTAAATCATTTGATACCCTCATCACCTTACTCTTTTCTATGTTCACTTTCAACTTTCTTACCTTTACACACATTCTCAAACTCATCCACTAACCTTTGCAATTTTCTTTAGAATCCCCCATAAGCACAGTATCATCAGCAAAAAGTAACTGTGTCAATTCCCATTTTGAATTTGATTCCCCATAATTTAATCCCACCCCTCTCCGAACACCTAGCATTTACTTCTTTTACAACCCCATCTATAAATATATTAAACAACCATGGTGACATTACACATCCCTGTCTAAGACCTACTTTTACGGGAAGTATTCTCCCTTCTTCTACACACCCTAACCTGAGCCTCACTATCCTCATAAAAGCTCTTTACAGCATTTAGTAACTTACCACTATTCCATATACTTGCAAAAATCTACACATTGCTCCTCTATCCACTCTATGATATGCCTTTTCTAAATCCATAAATGCAATAAAACTTCCCTACCTTTATCTAAATACTGTTCACATATATGCTTCAATGTAAACACTTGATCTACACATCCCTACCCAGTCTGAAGCCTCCCTACTCATCCGCAATCCTAACATTCTGTCTTACCTCTAAATCTTTCAATTATAACCCTACCGTATACTTTTCCTGGTATACTCAGTAAACTTATTCCTCTATAATTTTTACAATCTCTTTTGTCTCCTTTCCCTTTATATAAAGGGACTATACATGCTTTCTGCCAATCCCTAGGTACCTTCCCTCTTTCATACATTTATTAAACAAAAAGTACCAACCACTCCACACTATATCTCCCCTGCTTTTAACATTTCTGTCATGATCCCATCAGTTCCAGCTGCTTTACCCCTTTCATTCTACGTAATGCCTCACGTAGCTCCACCACACTTACATTCTGCTCTTCTTCACTCCTAAAATTTCTTGGATCCTGTGGACAATTTTCAGATCAGGCATCTGGACACTTATGGGTTAAAAACCCCTCCTCAGCCACACACCTCTTTGTAATCCCCAAACTATAAATTCTCTACCTAATATTCTCACCATACATTGTGCTCGGACATAACTTCTCCACTGCCTCCAGCCTCTTCCCTGCAAGTTAGTACCACTGTATTCTTTTTGATTCCATCGATAACCTTTGTGTCCACAGATGCCTCACTGCACCACCCACCTTTTCCTTTTGTCTATGGTATGGTTCGCCTCATTTTTCATAGACCTATCTGCTGACAAGGCATGTACACCCAATTGTTATATGTACTCCTTTGTACAAACATATATCATGCTGATAGAAAATTATTAGTATTATTTAAAATAGCAAATTTGCAGTGTTTTCTTGGATTTTTTTATGCTTTTTAGGCTGTTTCTTGGTATCTTTTGATAAAATGGAAGATATACTACTGAAATGGAGATGATTTAATACATTTATATTGAGTTTAAATAAGTTTGTAAAACTTATTTAAACTCAGTATAAATGTCTAGTTTTAAGTATAGTTACTTTGTTCTTATTATATTGTCTAGTTTTAATTAGCTACTATGTATTAGGATTAGTCTGCCCAAAATGCCTGGGCATGATAGTGGCTATCTTTGTACTTAGCAAATCAAAATTGTAATCACACATTGTAACCTTTACAAAGAAATAAACTATCTAATTAACCCTTTCAGGGTCCAGAGGCCAAATTTCAAGGTGTGCACCAGGGTCCAAGAATTTAAAAAAGAAAAAAAATTATTTTTTCTTATGAAATGATAGAGAATCTTTTTCTGAAGGTAATAAAACAAAAAGTATGAAATTTGATGGAAAATTGACAAAATTGTGCTCTTGCGAATTTTGATGTGTCAGCGATATTTACGCATCGGCGGTTTTGCCGAATTTGACTCCCATTTTAGGCCAATTACATTATTCCAGTCAACCGAATTCTTAGCTATTTCACTAGTATTACTTTTATTCTATCGATTGAGCCCAAGAAATCGCCAAGTCAACTGTTTAAACTACAAAATAAAGTGATCGGAAATTGGTAATTTGGCCAATTTAACACAAAGGTTCAAAATATTCCAATTTCAAAATAGGGTCCAGAATAAACAATCCAGGCATTTCTGGCACTAAACTAACATTTCCTTTGTTCATTAGTTATGTTTTCAGGCTTTACAAATGAATTCCATTTTGATTTTTTATTCACATAATGAATTTTTATTCAAACCAAAAAGTAGAAGATTTACTGTTATGCAATATTGTAATAATTGTATAAATAATATCACCACATTTGTGAATGTATATTAGTCCCACCAGCTGGCATGTATTAGATGTGTGAGGTCATTTGTTTACTCTTGAACATCGGCAAAAATTTAACATTTCTGCTACTTTAGGCTCAGTTTCAAGCCATTTCCAGTACTAAAACCAATCAAAATCATCTCTACTTCTGTTATATAGCTTCTGTTCTATCAAATGAAACCAAGAAAAAGCAAATACATCTATAAAAAACTTACGAAAAAGGACTGCAAAGTCGCTGTTTTAATCGAAAATTGCGGTCTCAGTTTTTTTCTCCTTATGCATTGTGTGCTGCAGGATTTGTTTTGTTTGGTGCACACATACCACACAGATGTATTCTCTCATATCTAGGCCCAAATTTACCGCTCACAGCTTATCAGAGTGAACAGAGCTCATGGCGTAGATCTATGGTTTGGACCATCAACTCAAAGCTGTAGAACTACTGCATGGACCATGAAAGGGTTAAGCTGATTTTCCAAAGGGTGGTTAAGGCCTCCCTACAACCCCCAGTCTGTTTCATGGGTATTTAATAGGCGTGACTTAATTATTGTATGTTGTAAACGTTGAATATTCTTCCCTGATTATATTTTATTATCCGAGAAATAGATTAAATCTTGTATGCTTGTGTGAATAAGAATTCAAAATAGTAAGCTAGTGTAATAATATTGGAAAAGGCTGGGAATGTGACCGACGAACAAAGGAAATGTTGTTTTAGTATCAGGAAGGTCTGTATTTTTTTACGGACTTTATTTTTAAATTAGTATTTTTTTTTATTTTGTGTAAAATTGGCTGAATTAATGAATTCTGATAACTTTATAGAGTAGTCAGAATAGGCCAGTGGGCAGTTTCTTGTGCTCAGTCAATAGAATAAAGGGCATACATGTACTAGCAAAATAGCTAGAATTTAATTAACTGGAATAATGGAATTGGCTTACATATGACTCAAACTGGGCAAAATCACCAGTGCATAAATTTTTTCAAGATCACTAATTTTGCACCTGCATGATTCCATACTTTTGGTGTTATTACTTTCAGAATAAGATTCTCTACTAATTCAGAAAATATTTTTGGGGGGAGGAGAGGGGAAATTTTTGTATTCAGTAGGTCCCCACTTTACGGTGTTTTGCCTTATGAAATTCCGCTAATACACACATTTCCAATTATGACCAAAACTTGTTATACGGCTCCCCCCTTCCCTACCTACCTGACTTTCTAATATGGTAACAGCACGCCACTTTTTTTCGAACCTAATGAAACCAAAAGTATGAAATTTGATAAAAAATTTATGGAATTACACCCTCGCAAAGTTATTGGTCTCGTCGATATGCAGTGGTCCCTCAATAATCGTCCGTAATCCGTTCCTGGAAGTGGGACTATTATCGAAATGGACGATTTACGAATCAATTTTCCCCATAAGAAATAATGTAAATTCAATTAATCCGTTCCTGACACCCAGAAGTATTAAAACAAAAAAATTTTTTACATGAAATATAGATGTAGTACATAAACAATACAGTGGCACATGATGAATTAAACATTAACAGAATAACACTTACCTTTATTGGCGATTCTTCTTTGTGTATGGAAGACTGGAGAAGGAGACTGATTGGATGAATTACTGTTTGGAAGGGGGAATCCCCTTCCATCAACACCTTGGGTACCAATTGCTTTTCTGGGGTTACTTCTCTTCTCTGTTTCTTAATACCACTAGGACCACTTGAGAGTCACTGGAGTCCTGTCTCGCAAAAAAACTGTCCAGAGAGCTCTGTTTCTGGCGTCCTTTAAACTTCCCTAAAATGGGCCAAGGACTCTGTCACTGTACAAGTTGCTGATATGGCTTGCAACATCCTTCTCTGGGTGATGTTTCTCCATAAATCTTTCCATCCTACCCCACATTTCAAAAATCTCCTTAATTTCTGAAGAAGGCACCTTCCTCCATCTCTCTTCCTCCTCCTCTGCAGCAAAATTCAGAGCTGCCATCTGTTGCTGTTCCTGCTGAAGCTCTTGCAGCTCCTCAGTGGTTAGCTCTTTGTTGTGGTCCTCCACCAACTCTTCCACATCCTCCAAACTCACATCCAACCCCATGGAAGCCCCCAGTGAGACAATGGATTTAACAATTGACATAGGCTCATCAGGGTCAGCCCCAAACCCTTCAAAATCCCTCTTGTGGACACAATCTGGCCACAATTTTCTCCAAGCAGAGTTCAAAGTCCTGGTAGTCACTCCCTCCCAAGCCTTACCTATAAGGCTTACACAATGGAGAATACTGAAATGTTCTTTCCAAAAATCTCGTAGGGTCAGTGAGTGTCTGAGGTCACATTCAAGCACCTTTCAAACATTGCTTTGGTGTAGAGTTTTTTAAAGTTTGCAATGACCTACTGGTCCATGGGTTGGAGGAGAGGAGTGGTATTCGGGGGCAAGAACTTTACTGTGATGAACCCAAACTCCTTCAGAATTAAGTCATCCAAGTTTGGAGGATGAGCAGGTGCATTGTCCATTACTAGGAGGCACTTGAGATCCAATTTCTTTTCCAGGAGGTAATTCTTCACACTAGGGCCAAACACTTCATTGAACCACTCTACAAAAATTTCCCTCGTGACCCATGCCTTACTATTAGATTTCCAAAACACACACAATTTACTCTTCATAACATTGTTTTTCCCGAACACTCTGGAATTTTCAGAATGGTACACTAGTAACGGCTTCACTTTGAAATCCTCACAGTAATAGTAAAGCTGGAGGTGCTGTCCTGGGAGACAGTAATGGTGAAGCTGGAGGTGCTGTCCTGGGAGACAGTAATGGTGAAGCTGGAGGTGCTGTCCTGGGAGACAGAAATGGTGAAGCTGGAGATACTGTCCTGGGAGACAGTAATGATGAAGCTGGAGATTTTGTCCAGGTAGTCGGGAATTATACGCAGGAAGGAATACGTATAAATGACCACATAGGGGATAGGAGCCATAGTAGGGAAACAAGTGTAGTCAAAGATAAGATAAAACCAATATTGCAAACTAGAAATACCGCAGGAAATAGCAAACAAGAGGACTCCAATAGCAATAGTGAGGATAAATTACCAAAAACAACTGGTGGGAGCTCCATTGTTGGTGCTAGGGAGGATAGAAGTAAGACAGGGAAACATGCACCAACAGGGAATACAGTCACAGAAACCCAAGGCAAGCGGAAACCAAGCCTGTGCACATACTATGCACTGGTATCTGCTGGCATGGGAAATCTGGAAAAACTGATGGGACGTGCAACTATGACCACCCTAGAAAATGCCATGCCCATATGACAACAGGAAAATGCAAACTCCCTTCCTGTAAGCTTTTTCACCCTGAAATGTGTACCTCTTCAGTACAGGAAAGACTGTGCTATAACTTAAATTGCCAGGCATACCATCTAAAGGGGACAAAAAGATACAAAACATCCAGGCCATGGGAAAACCTGGGTAGCCACAGCCACTCAAGAGGGAGAGGTTTTTTAGTGCCAGGAAGGAAAAAAACTGGCAGGAAATGGCAGAAATCGTACACCAAATCCAGTCATTCCTGGAGTGGAACCACAGTCGATGGCCTCCACTCCAAACCAACAGATACAGATACTAATGCCGGAAAAAAAATCCCCCCCCAGTACCAACAATACCACCAGTCCGATAACATTCTTCTTTGCAAATATACAGGGTCTAAAGCCAGCAACAAACAACAAAATACCTTTCATCCGTGGACTGCTTGCAGAGGCAAAGGCAATGTTCGCGGCTTTCACTGAGACCCACATAAAGGATCACTTGGACAATGAAATATGGATCCCAGGTTACAACCTATACAGATGTGACAGAGTGAACAGGCAAAAAGGGGGGGTTGGCCTGTACATTGCAGAGTCACTTGTTTGCACAGAACTGCTTAATGCCTCAAATGACGTAGTGGAAGTTTTAGCAGTAAAGGTCGAGAACCAAAACCTAGTCATTGTGGTAGTCTAAAAAGCCTCCGGATGCAACATCCCAGCAATTCCAGGAACAGCTGTTAAAAATTGACCACTGTCTGGAAAATCTTCCAGCTCCTGCACCCAACAATCTTGCTCCTGGGGGATTTCAACTTAAGGCACCTAAAATGGAGGAATATAGCAAATAATATTGTTGCAGTAATAACACCAGGAGGCAGCTCTGATGAAAACTCACACTCACACGAGCTTTTAAATCTCTGCACAAAATTCAATTTAAACCAGCAAATAATAGAGCCTACTAGACTGGAGAATACACTAGACCTCATATTCACTAACAATGATGATCTGATAAGAAATGTCACCATATCAAAAACAATATACTCAGATCACAACATAATTGAGGTTCAGACATGTATGCGAGGAGCCCCAGACCGACAAAATGAGACTAGTCACGAGGGAGCATTCACCAAATTCAACTTCAATAACAAAAACATAAAGTGGGACCAAGTAAACCAAGTCCTAACCGATATAAGCTGGAAGATATACTAAGCAACACAGACCCAAACTTATGCCTAGAACAGATTAACTCGGTGGCACTCGATGTATGCACAAGGCTTATTCCTCTAAGAAAAAGGAGGAGTAGATGTAAAATAGAAAGAGACAGGCGCTCCTTTACAGGCGACGGAAAAGAATAACGGAGCGGCTAAAAGAGGTCAATATATCTGAAATGCGCAGAGAGACACTGGTCAGAGAAATAGCAAGCATCGAACTTAAGCTAAAAGAATCCTTTAGGAGTCAGGAATCGCGGGAAGAACTAAAAGCTATAAATGAAATCGAAAGAAACCCAAAGTATTTCTTCTCCTATGCCAAATCAAAATCGAGAACAACGCCCAGTATTGGGCCCCTACTTAAACAAGATGGGTCCTACACAGATGACAGCAAGGAAATGAGTGAGCTACTCAAGTCCCAATATGACTCAGTTTTTAGCAAGCCGCTAACCAGACTGAGAGTCGAAGATCAAAATGAATTTTTTATGAGAGAGCCACAAAATTTGATTAACACAAACCTATCCGATGTTATCCTGACGCCAAATGACTTCGAACAGGCGATAAATGACATGCCCATGCACTCTGCCCCAGGGCCAGACTCATGGAACTCTGTGTTCATCAAGAACTGCAAGAAGCCCCTATCACGAGCCTTTTTCATCCTATGGAGAGGGAGCATGGACACGGGGGACGTCCCTCAGTTACTAAAAACAACAGACATAGCCCCACTCCACAAAGGGGGCAGTAAAGCAACAGCAAAGAACTACAGACCAATAGCACTAACATCCCATATCATAAAAATCTTTGAAAGGGGGTCCAAAAGAAGCAAGATCACCACCCATCTAGAAACCCATCAGTTACACAACCCAGGGCAACAGGGGTTTAGAACAGGTCGCTCCTGTCTGTCTCAGCTACGGGATCCCCTACGAAAAGGGTCCTAAATGCACTAGAAGACAAAAAGAATGCAGATGTAATATATACAGATTTTGCAAAAGCCTTCAAACAAGTGGACCATGGCGTAATAGCGCACAAAATGCGCGCTAAAGGAATTACAGGAAAAGTCGGGTCGATGGATCTATAATTTCCCCACTAACAGAACACAGAGAGTAGTCGTCAACAGAGTAAAGTCCGAGGCAGCTACGGTTGAAAGCTCTGTTCCACAAGGCACAGTTTCTAGCTCCCATCTTGTTCCTCATCCTCATATCCGACATAGACAAGGATGTCAGCCACAGCACCGTGTCTTCCCTTTGCAGTTGACCCCCCGAATCTGCATGACAGTGTCTTCCATTGCAGACACTGCAAGGCTCCAGGCGGACATCAACCAAATCTTTCAGTGGGCTGCAGAAAAAAAATATTTAAGTTTTAACGATGGAGAAATTTTTAATTACTCAGATATGGGTAAACATGAGGAAATTAAATCTTCATCAGAGTACAAAACAAATTCTGGCCACGAAATAGAGCGAAACACCAACATCAAAGACCTGGGAGTGATTATGTCGGAGGATCTCACCTTCAAGGACCATAACATTGTATCAATCGCATCTGCTAGAAAAATGACAGGATGGATAATGAGAACCTTCAAAACTAGGGAGGCCAAGCCCATGATGACACTCTTCAGGTCACTTGTTCTATCTAGGCTGGAATATTGCTGCACTCTAACAGCACCTTTCAAGGCAGGTGAAATTGCCGACCTAGAAATGTACAGAGAACTTTCACGGCGCGCATAACGGAGATAAAACACCTCAATTACTGGGAGCGCTTGAGGTTTCTAAACCTGTATTCCCTGGAACGCAGGAGGGAGAGATACATGATTATATACACCTGGAAAATCCTAGAGGGACTAGTACCGAACTTGCACACGAAAATCACTCACTACGAAAGCAAAAGACTTGGCAGACGATGCACCATCCCCCCAATGAAAAGCAGGGGTGTCACTAGCACGTTAAGAGACCATACAATAAGTGTCAGGGGCCCGAGACTGTTCAACTGCCTCCCAGTACACATAAGGGGGATTACCAACAGACCCCTGGCAGTCTTCAAGCTGGCATTGGACAAGCACCTAAAGTCAGTTCCTGATCAGCCGGGCTGTGGCTCGTACGTTGGTTTGCGTGCAGCCAGCAGCAACAGCCTGATTGATCAGGCGCTGATCCACCAGGAGGCCTGGTCACAGACCGGGCCGCGGGGGCGTTGACCCCCGAAACTCTCTCCAGGTAAACTCCAGGTAAGCATTAGCACAGAACATTAGCGTCAGCCTGTCTTTCATAGGCTTGTGTCCTGGCATTGCCTTTTCCTCTTGTGTAATGAAGGTCCTCTTAGGCATTTTCTTCCAAAAGAGGCCTGTTTCGTCACAATTGAACACTTGTTCAGGTTTCAGTCCTTCACTGTTTATGTACTCCTGGAATTCGTGCACATATTTTTCAGCCGCCTTGTGGTCCGAACTGGCAGCCTCACCATACCTTACCACACTGTGTGCCAGTACGCTTCTTAAATCTCTCAAACCAGCCTTTGCTAGCCTTAAATTCACTCACATCATCACTAGTTGCAGGCAATTTCTTTACCAAATCGTCATGCAACTGCCTAGCCTTTTCACAAATAAGCGACGTCATAAGACTGTCTCCTGCTAATTGTTTCTCATTTATCCACACCAATAATAACTTCTCAACATCTTTGAGTACTGGTGATCTCATTTTTGTCAGCATATTTACCCCCTTTGCAACAACAGGCAGCGGCAGCAGCAGCAGCAACTTCCAAGCTCCGTACTTTTCTCCAACTATCAGAGCTACCAATGCTCCTATGATGACCTAGTTACAAGCAAAACTGCACTACCCAACGTAGCACCCAGAATGACCAAAGATTACCAACAGTGAAACCTACAAATCGAAAATAATAGAGATCAAAGGAAGACTGCCCACAAACCGAAAGCAACACCCCGCTGCCTGCTGAACAACGTAACCCTAAGCTTTGTATAACTACAACTTCTTCTTAACTACAACAATTCCTGTAGTATTATGAGGCACAATCTAAGAGGAAACAGCACCAAGGCCAGCAAGAAAACACCGGAAAAATCAACTTTTAAAAACCCAAGGGGTAGCCAGGAGGACGCCGGCCCAGCATCCACCCCACTCACCACCGCTCAAGGCGACACCACAACAATAACAACAAACATGGCTGCCGCCAGCCCATCCTCCCCTGTCTTCCCCGGATTCAACCTACCAAGTAGTCTCTCAGGTATGACCAACGATCCAGATACCCTAAAGACATGCATCTCCAACTTAGTTATTGAAAATATGAATTTTCGAGAGACGCTAACAAAACAAGACACCAGGATGACACAACTCGATAACAAAATCCTCAGTCTTGAACAAAAGTTATCAACACCAGGAATGACAAACTGTGGCAAGACCATCCAAACAGTCATAGATAGCCATACCCAACAAATAATATCTCTTAATATAAAGGTTGAAGAAGCAGTAAAAGACTGGAAGAACAACTTAGATAACCAGTTCAGTGACTACTTTGCTCTCCAAGAAGATAAAACTGAACAAGATAAACTATCAGACGCAGTAATAGTTAACAGTCCACTTTTTCCCAGTGATATGAACCAAACAAACAGTAAAGAAATTACTCTGCAGATCATAAAGGACCAAACAAGTGTTATTGTAACCAGAGTCTGAAATAAAGAAGCCAGTTTACTAGGATCCCATGGTAGAAAAGTGTTATGCTTAGATTCCACTCACATGACAGGAAAAAAGACTTAATTATTGCATCTATTAAAGTAAAGAAAGAGGTATACATAAACGAGTGTCTTACCAGAAAACGTCAGAACCTCCTGTATAGAGTCAGAAAACTTAAGCGGGAGAATAACGACACAATACACCAATGCTTCACACGTGATGGGAAAATTCTTGTTAGGAAAACAAATGTAGGTCAACTGTACACAATCACGAACGAGAATGATCTATCACGATTTCTCAGGGATACTAATCTTACAGAGAATAACTAAACAATGTCCAACTTAAAAGCCTACGTAGTGTAGTGTATGTTTTGCTCCATTATTGTTCAAATTTCATTGTGCAATCTTTAGTAATTAATAATCAACTACCTCATTTTGTGATTTTACTAGTAAGCATAAGTCACCTTATGTAATTTTCTTATTTACTATTGTTTGCTTAAACATTAGCTGAATTGATACTTTCTCTGTCCATATTACTACCTCATATTTTTTTAAATACTATCAATTGATATTACTTACTAAAATTAATAATTATAATTTTTACTATAATTTCAATTTACTCTTAACATTTTTGACATTTAATAACCATTACTTGTCTAATTACCTTTACCTGTTTTAATACCACATTTGCTATCTTAATTACCTTGTACTGCCATATAACCTCTAGTATAACTACCAGTGCAATATTGAATGAAATAAACATTACTTTTTCACTTTTTTTGTAATCATTATTACTTACTAAAATTTTATTAAACACCATATTTACTACCAGTCAACTTTACTTTTGTACATTAAACATTATTTTATACTTCCCATAACATTTTGTTGCCAAATTTTCAAGTTTGTATATTCAACTCCAACCTCTATATTATCCTTTGTACCTGTGTACCTGTCTACCATCTTACTATCATATTATAACCAAGACATTACCATTGTTATTTTTTACTATTATTCTTTTGGTACTTTAATTGTGAATTTTATTTTGTCAATTTAAATCTAGTTATACTCTTGATCTTGTCAACAACCTATACCAGACTCTAGTGCAATTGCAAGTACCATTTCAATTTGTATTTTTATATTATAAGTTTATATTATGTAGGTAGTAGGTTGGTAGACAGCAACCGCCCAGGGAGGTACTACCGTCCTGCCAAGTGAGTGTAAAACGAAAGCCTGTAATTGTTTTACATGATGGTAGGATTGCTGGTGTCTTTTGTCTGTCTCATAAATATGCAAGATTACAGGTAAGTCTTGCTACTTCTACTTACACTTAGGTCACACTACACATACATGTACAAGCATATATATACACACCCCTCTGGGTTTTCTTCTATTTTCTTTCTAATTCTTGTTCTTGTTTATTTCCTCTTATCTCCATGGGGAAGTGGAACAGAATTCTTCCTCTGTAAGCCATGCGTGTCGTAAGAGACGACTAAAATGCCAGGAGCAAGGGGCTAGTAACCCCTTCTCCTGTATATATTACTAAATTTAAAAGGAGAAACTTCAGTTTTTTCTTTTGGGCCACCCCACCTCAGTGGGATACGGCTGGTACGTTGAAAGAAGAAGAAGTTTATATTATAATTCCTACTCTAAGATTGTTTTCATATCTTAGTGACTACATTGTGTGTGCAATTAGTGTATATTTCAATTATAGTATTGTTCAAGGCCCTTAACTATCTTTTGCTAACTAGTACCAACTACCTCATATATCTTTTTTTTTTTTCTACTTTTTTTATTCTTTTGCTACCTTAACTTGTATATTTTATCTTGTCAATTTAAATCTAGTTATACTCTAATTCTTGTAAACAACTTATATAACACCTTAGTGCAATTACAATTGAGAGTCTTGTGCCTTTTTATATTATTAGATTAACCCTTTGACTGTCGCGGCCGTATATATACGTTTGCGAGGTACCGTGTTTGACGTATATATACTCATAAATTCTAGCGGCTTCAAATCAGGCAGGAGAAAGCTAGTAGGCCCACATGTGAGAGAATGGGTCTGTGTGGTCAGTGTGCACCACATAAAAAAAATCCTGGAGCACGCAGTGCATAATGAGAAAAAAAAAACTCCGACCGTTTTTTTTAATTAAAATGCCGACTTTGTGGTCTATTTTCGTATAGTATTTGTGGTTGTATTCTCGTTTTCTTGGTCTCATTTGATAGAATGGAAACTATATTATAGAAATGGAGGTGATTTTGATTAATTTTACTATAAAAAGAACCTGGAAATGGAGCACAAAGTACAGGAAATGTTTGATTTTTGCCGATGTTCAAAAGTGAACAAATGATGTCATTGTCCAATAAATGTCCAAATAGCCATTCTAATACGCAGTCATGAATGGGTTGATGTAATTTTTACAATTATTACAGTATTGCAGTAGTCTGCATAACAGTAAATCTTCTATTTTTTGTTTGAATAAAATTTCAAAATAAAAAGCAAGAGTAATATCACAGGGACCTGGAGACATGACTGATGAACAAAGAAAATGTTATTTAGAGCCAGGAATGTCTGCATTGTTCATTCTGGACCTTATTTTGAAATTGTCGTATTTTTTAATTTTCGTGAAATTGGCCAAATTGCAAATTTCTGACCATGTTATTGGGTAGTTGAAATCGGTTAAATGGGCAGTTTCTTGTACTCAATCGATAGAAAAAATAGAGTTCTGAAGAAATAGTTATGAGTTTAGTTGACTGGAATAACGGAATTAGCCGAAAATAGGGCTCAAAATTTGGGGCGAAATTCCCGGGATTTTTAAATACCCCAAAGGGTCGTAACTTCGCGAGAGCGAAATTTTCCTCAGTTTTTCCATCAAATTTCGTTTTTTGGGTTTGCCCTTTAAAATTGGGGAAAAGTTTTCTCAAAGGCTTTTTTCTTTAAAAAAAAAAAATTTTTTTTTTTTTTTCAAAAATTTTGGGCCGACACCAGAAGAAACTTCGGGGATTTGGCCCTTCACAGTCAAATTTTTTAAAACCAGTTGTACTATATCAATCCCAAAAATTCATTATATTAACCCATTTTGCAATTACTTTTGAGAGACGGTCAATTTTTAATTTTTTATTTTTTTATTATTGTTAAATCTATGAAAAAGAAAAGGACAAAAGTGAAAAAAAAAACCTAATGTGACTTTTAAATTTGGAAAACGTTTCGCTCTCCAAGTTTTAAATCAACCCTTGATAAAGCTTGAAAAAGGGCTCCGGGGAGAGCGAAACTTTTCCACAATAAATGTAAATTTTAGTTGCATTTGGGTTTTCCTTTTTTATTTACTTTTTTCCCGGTAATTCTACCAACTTTATTACAGTTTAAAAAATCTATTGTACTATACCCTCTTTCTAGCTCAAAACAAAAAAACCCCCACAAAAGTCATTAAATTAGACCTTAGTGAAATTACAAGTGAGAGTTTTTGGTTCTTTTTTAAAAATTTGTATTTTTATATTATTTGTTTATACCTATTTGGTACTTTAGTTCTTTCCCCGGGCACAACCCTTTTACACAACATAACCCTTCATTTGTTTAGGCCCCTAAAATCTATTTGCCCCCAAAAATTAACTCAAAAGCTATATACTTACCCAAGTTTTCCACCACTACGGGATATAAATACTAAATCAAAAACATATCAGGATATAAAAAACCCCAAAATTTTTAAAACCTGAAGATGTTGATCAGCTTGCCCCTGTTTAAAAAAACCTCCATAACCCTGAAAACCCAAAAAAACCTAGGGGGGAAAGTAACCCCTTTTTTACACAGAAAAACACAAAGCCAGCACTATCCTAAACAATGTAAAAGCCTATCAGTATTTAAACCCTAAAAACCAGGTCCTTAAGCAAACACTATAAATGCCTCCTGGCACCCGGAATCACTAAAGCCCAACCCTTCCCTCCCCATTTTTTACTGAGCCCTGGTTTAAGCAGGCACAATAGATATCTACCCTCTACCCGGGTTACCCCAGAAATTTCACAACTGCGAGCGGGGCCCCAAACCAAGTTGGGGGGGGGAAATTGCAATCTTTTTAACTTAACCAATTATTTTTTATTAGAAACCATTTTGTTTAGTGATGAATATGGGGAATACTTTTTTGCTAATTTTACTGTAAAAAATTTAAAGGGACACCTATAACAATCGGGCCTTTCCCGGGATACCTCCCCAAAAAACACCCCAAATTCAGGGGAAAAAATTAAAGTCACTAATAAAAAAACAGACAAATAAAAAGCACCACCTTCTCTTAGCGGAGATTTCAACTCAACCTTGGTTTTCCCCTAATGATCACCCCTTGTAACTGATTTCATCAACAATATGAAAAACACATTCTCATACCAACAAAAAACAAAAACCAACCGGGCCCAAACGAGACAAATCCCAACCATAATAGCCCAATAGGGACCAATATACTAGCCCCCCCTTTTAAATAAAGGGATAATCACAGATAGCACTACAGCCCCACTACCCAAACCTTCCTCCAACAGACTTTTAAAAAAACCCCACTTAAACACAACAAAGTCTCATTTAGACTCCATGACAAAGGCCCTCAAAAAAGGAAAGTTCACAATTTTCCTAGAGATTTTTGTTTGGCCTACAAAATTTTCCCCAAAGGCCCAAGGGATTGTTTGACTGGACAGACATTTTTTTAACAAATTACTTAATTTATACAAAAAAAATTGTCCTTAAAAAAAGAAACAATCAAAAAAAAACCTGTTGGGGTTCCCCAGGGTTTTAAAAAATCACTATTCACCCGTTCTCCCCCAAAGAAATAAAAAAAAGGCCAAACCCCTATATTTAACTCCAGAAAGATTCACGAATAGAGGAGATTAAAAAAGACCTGGAAAAACACTCTCCCCAGTTTTTAGGGACCCACAAACTAAAAAAAACCAAAAAATATTGTCCAAACTAAAAAAAATTTGAAACACCACTAAAACCCCCACGCCCACAGCAAACCCGGGATAAACGACTTCTTTTTAAAAACGAAAAGGACCCAAATTCGCCAATAAAATCCCACAAAACTAATGCCCTTTGCCGGGGCCTACCTAGATGGGAAACTTTTCCCAAATTTTTTTCTTTTTCTTGCACCAAAAGGCCCCCGGAAGTCACCGGATTATAAAGTCACTTTAAAAAAAAAACTCAGGGAAACTGTCCCCCCCCCCCCCCCCCCAAAGTCCCACCATTACTGTACAAGCGGCGGCCCCAAAAATCCTTTCACATGCATTTCATTACTTTTTAACAAAACACTAGAAACTAGCACCTTCCCGAAAAATTACCAAGTTTGGGAAGGGGGTTAACCCAAAACATGAATGGTGACCCTACAGACTTAAACCCCCTATTTGGGCCCCAAAATCAAACTTACCCTTTTTTAAACCAAAATCTTTGAGGGGAAAATCGTCACAGGATACAAAAATTCAAATTTTTAAAAGCACAAAAATACTAAAACCCCCGCCCCAAATTTTGGGTTTTGGAAAAAAAAAAGCCTAATAAAGCAATCAAAAAAGCTAGATCTGGGTTTACACCCGCATTGGAAAATTTAAGGGGAAAATTTCCCCTGGAAATTTTTTTTGACCTAAAGAAAAGCTTTTGACACAGTAAACCCCCGACATCCACTCCACAAAATTGACCATTTCGGTTTAAGAAAGGGCCCTGCCTTGCTTAAATTTTAAAAACTTTAAACCCTTTCTTTAAAAGGTATCATATGTTACCTTTTAAAAACACAGCGCCACTTTATACTGGATTCCGCAGGGAAGTGTCCTTGGTCCCCCCGCCTTCCTCAATACATCAATGACTTCCAAAAGTTTTTCCCAACACCTGAAAAACCCTTCTCGGGGGTAGACACGACTTATGTCATCTCTCAACCCCAATCTTGCCACCCCCAAAACCATTGGGTTAAAAGAGGACTGGGTTTAAAAAAAATCGACTTTGGGTACAGCCAAAAAACTTACGCTTAACAAATGACAAAACCTACTATTTAAGTTTTGGGAGCAGAGAAAGGAAAATGCACAAAATTTAACCCTTAAGATTTGGGGCAACACTCTAATTCCGACATAATGAGGGGAAATTCCTAGGGCCCATTTCCTTTAAACAAAATGAATTTTAGCACCCATTTTTCCAACACATAACCAAAAAAAAATCCAAAACAGTTGGGATCCTCCCAAAATACGAAACAACCCTGCCGCAAAATGCCCCCTTTTCCCCACTATAAAAACCCCCCTTTAAATTTTTCCATACCTACCTATGCAAATTTTTGCTTGGGGGTCAACTGCAGCAACACACCTAAAGCCCCAAAAATAACCCCAAAAAAAAGGGTGCAGTAAATTAAATTTTTAAAATTATATATTATCACACTGGCCGATTCCCCCCAAAGGGAGGGTGGCCCGAAAAAAAAAAAAATTTTTCCATCATTCACTCCATCCCCTGTCCCTTTCCAAAGGGTGGGTTTAAAACCCACAGTTTTTTTAAAATGCAACATTAACACCCCTCCTTCAGAGGCACACTGTACTTCCCATCTCCAGGACCAAGTCCCCGGGCCTGCCGGTTTTCCCTGAATCCCTTCATTTAAAAGTTTCTTTGGGTCACACTCCCAAAAGCACCCTCAAGTATTAAAAAAAATTTTTTTCTCCATTCACTCCTATCAAAAGCTCAGGGATGCCTGCTGGAAAATCCAAGCCCCTCGCACACAAAAACCCCCTTTTTAACCCCCCCCCTTTCCCAAACCCCTTTCCCAGGCCGACCCCCACCCCCCCTTCCTTCCCCCGACGACTGATACACTCTTGAAGTTATTCTCTTTCGTCCATTCCCCTACATGTCCGAACCCCCTCAAAAAAACCCCTTCCCCAGCCCCTTGGACAAATTTTGGAATCCCGCACCTCCCCCTAAATTCCAAACTAAAGAAATTTTCCAAATTAAAAATTTACACCACCATTGCCCCCAGACATTTACATCCCCCACTGCCTCCAGCCTTCTCCTCCGGCAACCCTTCTCACCCATTCTTCACACCCATTTAAGAGCGTTTGGGAAAAAATATTTCTCTCTTTCATTCCCCTCTTTGCCTCCAAGGACAAAGTTCTCTGTCTCCACAGACTCCTAAGTGCACCCCTCACTCTTTTCCCTCATCAATTCTATGATTCACCTCATCTTTCATAGACCCATCCGCTGACACGTCCACTCCCAAATATCTGAATACGTTCACCTCCTCCATACTCTCTCCCTCCAATCTGATATTCAATCTTTCATCACCTAATCTTTTTGTTATCCTCATAACCTTACTCTTTCCTGTATTCACCTTTAATTTTCTTCTTTTGCACACCCTACCAAATTCATCCCCCAATCTCTGCAGCTTCTCTTCAGAATCTCCCAAGAGCACAGTGTCATCAGCAAAGAGCAGCTGTGACAACTCCCACCCTGTGTGTGATTCTTTATCTTTTAACTCCACGCCTCTTGCCAAGACCCTCGCATTTACTTCTCTTACAACCCCATCTATAAATATATTAAACAACCACGGTGACATCACACATCCCTGTCTAAGGCCTACTTTTACTGGGAAAAAATTTCCCTCTTTTCTACATACTCTAACTTGAGCCTCACTATCCTCGTAAAAACTCTTCACTGCTTTCAGTAACCTACCTCCTACACCATACACTTGCAACATCTGCCACATTGCCCCCCTATCCACCGTGTCATATGCTTTTCCAAATCCATAAATGCCACAAAGACCTCTTTAGCCTTATCTAAATACTGTTCACTTATATGTTTCACTGAAAAACACCTGGTCACACACCCCTACCTTTCCTAAAGCCTCCTTGTTCATCTGCTATCCTATTCTCCGTCTTACTCTTAATTCTTTCAATTATAATTCTACCATACACTTTACCAGGTACACTCAAGACTTATCCCCTATAATTTTTTGCACTCTCTTTTATCCCCTTTGCCTTTATACAAAGGAACTATGCATGCTCTCTGCCAATCCCTAGGTACCTTACCCTCTTCCATACATTTATTAAATAATTGCACCAACCACTCCAAAACTATATCCCAAACCTGCTTTTAACATTTCTATCTTTATCCCATCAATCCCGGCTGCCTTACCCCCTTTCATTTTACCTACTGCCTCACGAACTTCCCCCACACTCACAACTGGCTCTTCCTCACTCCTACAAGATGTTATTCCTCCTTGCCCTATACACGAAATCACAGCTTCCCTATCTTCATCAACATTTAACAATTCCTCAAAATATTCCCTCCATCTTCCCAATACCTCTAACTCTCCATTTAATAACCCCTCCTCTCCTATTTTTAACTGACAAATCCATTTGTTCTCTAGGCTTCCTTAACTTGTTAATCTCACTCCAAACTTTTTCTTATTTTCAACAAAATTTGTTGATAACAGCTCACCCACTCTCTCATTTGCTCTCTTTTTACATTGCTTCACCCTCTCTTAACCTCTCTCTTTTTCTCCATATACTCTTCCCTCCTTGCATCACTTCTACTTTGTAAAAACTTCTCATATGCTAACTTTTTCTCCCTTACTACTCTCTTTACATCATCATTCCACCAGTCGCTCCTCTTCCCTCCTGCACCCACTTTCCTGTAACCACAAACTTCTGCTGAACACTCTAACACTACATTTTTAAACCTACCCATTCCTCTTCGACCCCATTGCCTATGCTCTCATTAGCCCATCTATCCTCCAATAGCTGTTTATATCTTACCCCAACTGCCTCCTCTTTTAGTTTATAAACCTTCACCTCTCTCTTTCCCTGATGCTTCTATTCTCCTTGTATCCCATCTACCTTTTACTCTCAGTGTAGCTACAACTAGAAAGTGATCTGATATATCTGTGGCCCCTCTATAAACATGTACATCCTGAAGTCTACTCAACAGTCTTTTATCTACTAATACATAATCCAACAAACTACTATCATTTCGCCCTACATCATATCGTGTATACTTATTTATCCTCTTTTTCTTAAAATATGTATTACCTATAACTAAACCCCTTTCTATACAAAGTTCAATCAAAGGGCTCCCATTATCATTTACACCTGGCACCCCAAACTTACCTACCACACCCTCTCTAAAAGTTTCTCCTACTTTAGCATTCAGGTCCCCTACCACAATTACTCTCTCACTTGGTTCAAAGGCTCCTATACATTCACTTAACATCTCCCAAAATCTCTCTCTCTCCTCTGCATTCCTCTCTTCTCCAGGTGCATACACGCTTATTATGACCCACTTCTCGCATCCAACCTTTACTTTAATCCACATAATTCTCGAATTTACACATTCATATTCTCTTTTCTCCTTCCATAACTGATCATTTAACATTACTGCTACCCCTTCCTTTGCTCTAACTCTCTCAGATACTCCAGTAAGAATAATCACTAAATCCCATCCCTGGCAACACACCCCCCCACTCTTCATAGATCTAAACTTACTCCCTGTTCAGTACATCCACACTTACTACTGTGCAATCTACATCTACAGGACCTTAAACTCCAATATCAACCTTGACCTAAAACGCTTTCTTGATAGTTGTGACAGAACCCACAGGCATAACACCAGACACAAACATCTCTACGACATTCCCCATCTCCGACTAAACCTTTACAAAAATTCAATGTATGTCAAAGGCCCTAAAATTTTGGAACACCCTACCTGAGAACTCTAGAACTGCAGACATATTCATCACCTTCAAAACTACCATTAGAAAACATCTTATCTCCCTGATACACCCCATCAACTAACTACACGAATACCACCTGGTGGTTCACACTTACACTCACTCACCCATTTGACCATAAACAGAAATATTAATCTCAATCTTAAAATAATGAATCCTATGATACTCCAATACTGAAACTATGTACTGTGCCAAAACAAAAGCATTCACATTGCTAAACTCACAAACTAGTATTTAGTCACTTAGCCATAATACCAACTTACCTCATAATTTGTAATATTTTAAAATAAAGAATTAAACTAAGTCTGCCCGAAATGCCTAGCCATGCTAGGCGTTCTAGTGGTACACTCTGTAATCATTATTTAACTACATGTAAACCACACAACAACCAAATTCTGTAAATTCAACATTGTAATCTTTATAGAGAATAAACTTTGAATTTGAATTTGAATTTGAATTTTTCTTGGCTCTGATGGAAGATATGGTTGTACAGGATTTGTTATACATCCTGGCCAGTTCGCCCACACGTACGCCACTATCATATTGTTCAATGATGTTTTTCTTAAATTCAATCGTATTTCTCACCTTCTTTACCAAAGGCTTGGCACTAGGACCTTTCTTTGGAGCCATGGTAGCTTATTTAGCACTTAAATAACTTGCAAGCACTAAAATAAATGAAATATGAAATATTTCACTTGAGCACGTGAGGGGACCGTCGCTCACTGGTAAACAATGGCACACTGGCTGGGATGGAAAGGCTGAGGCGGCTCGAGGCCGCTCAGACCGTGCATACGCGTCTGGGACGAAGGACTATTAACGAGTTACCGGACCATTTCCGAGCCAATATTTTGACGAAAAAACAGGACTATTTCCGAAATGGACGACTTTCAGGCCGGACGATTATTGAGGGACCACTGTACATGTATATGCATCAGTGCTTTTGCCCACTGTGAGCGCTATTTTCTGCCAAATTCATTGTTCCAGCTGACCAAATTCATAGCTTTTTCTTTGGCCTGACTACAAGAAACTGCCCATTTACCTATTTCAACTACTCAGTAAAGTGATGCAAAATCAGTAATTTGGCCAATTTCACACAAAATTAAAATATTGCCAATTTCAATATAGGGTCCAGAATAAACAGTATAGACATTTCTGGCACTAAAGCATTTCATCTGTTCATTAGTCATGTCCTCAGGCCTCTCCTATGTTATGTTTGCTTTCCATTTTTAATTTTTATTCACACAATTAACCCCTTAATTGTCCAAATGTAGATTTACTTACTCTCGCCCAGCGCTCCGAATATTTTGAAAAAAAAAAAAAAATTAAATGAAGGCGGCTTTTTTTTTTTAAATAAATTAATGTAAAAAAATTTTTAGAGTCATTACTTAAGGAGATATAAGGCCGCAAAGTCGGCGCTTGTTACTCACCTGATGGCAACATGGAATCCTGCCACATGCAGAAGTGTTGCTGATATACCTTTTCTCCTCATTTTTTTTTTAATTCATATATGATTTTTTATGTTCTGATAATTACAATTTGTAGTATTTCTTGTGATTTCATAACCAATCTTTGTTCTGACACTAATACAGTGGAACCTCAAATTTCAAACGTATCACTTATCGAACTCTTTGCCTTTCGATCATTTTTTTCGAACCAACTTTGTCCTTGTTATCGAACTCGCCCCTTCTTTCGAACCGCCGGCTACCGGACCTGTCCGCCAGCCCGCTCTGTCTGCATCCCCGCGCAGGCGCCGTGAGCCAGTCTGGGTTTGTTGTTGCTTCAGTTAACATTAACCTGTGGTCTCATTCAAGCATTTTATGATTAATTCATTGAGACAGTGAGATCAAAAACTACAGGTGAAGCATAACTAGCAGTTAGAAAGTGAGATAACAAACTGCAGGGGAACATAATTGGCAAACACTAGTCAGTCTCACAAACTTCAGGTTATATAACAGCATGAATTCATTGAGATCATAAATACAGGTGAACATAAATAAGATTGAATAGATTGAGATCACAAAGTACTGCTTGTGGACTGTGAAATAAGCTACCATGGGCCCAAAAAGACAGAATTATGGAAGTAAATCTATGAGGGCTTTGAACCTTAAAGTCCTTATGGATGGGGATTCTCCTTTCAACTCTTCCCTAGTCTCCTCATCTATCTCATACTTCCAATGCCATCACCAATCTTCAATATAGGTAAGTAAAAATGTTATTTTATATGTTGATTTAAATTTATTAATAATTGTACACTATATTTGTTGTGTGTATGTAAAACTATAATATAATACTATCTATAAAATTTTTTTTTTTTGTGAATATTTTTGGGTTTCTAGAACGGATTAATTGTATTTCCATTATTTATGGGAAATATTGCTTTGCCTTTCAAACTTTTTGACTTTAGAAGTAGCTCCTAGAACAGATTAAGTTCGAAATTTGAGGTTCCACTGTATTAGGTACTGAAATAGTACTCAAATATGTAGTCACAAACACACTGACAGGTGGACATTTTCACCTGCCTTGGTCACCTACTATTGTCTAGAAATACAGTGGTACCATGTATTTCAAATAGCTCCCAACTCAGTTATGTAAGTGTATTTTTGCAAGTGCTTTTGTAAGTGCATTTTTGGGGGTCTGAAACAGACTAACCTAATTTACATTATTTCTTATGGGAACAAATTCGTTCGGTAACGGCACTCGAACAGCCTTCTGGAATGAATTATGGCTGATATTCAAGGTACCACTGTATATACAAAGTATTTATAGGTGTCAGCAATATTTTAGACATGCTGGAGTATATAATTCAAATTCAAATTCAAAGTTTATTCTCTATAAGGATTACAATGCTGAGTTTACAGAAATTTGGTTATTGTGTAGTTTACATGTAGTAAAATAGTGATTACAGAGTGTACCACTAGAACGCTTAGCATGGCTAGGCATTTCGGGCAGACTTAGTTTTATTCTTAATTGTAAAATATTACAAATTATGAGGTAAGTTGGTATTATGGCTAAGTGACTAAATACTAGTTTGTGAGTTTAGCAATGTGAATGCTTTTGTTTTGGCACAGTACATAGTTTCAGTATTGGAGTATCACAGGATTCATTATTTTAAGATTGAGATTAATATTTCTGTTTATGGTCAAATGAGTGAGTGAAAGTGTGAACCACCAGGTGGTATTCGTGTAGTTAGTTGACGGGGTGTATCAGGGAGATAAGATGTTTTCTAATGGTAGTTTCGAAGGTGATGAATGTGTCTGCAGTTCTAGAGTTCTCAGGTAGGGTATTCCAGATTTTAGGGCCTTTGGCATACATTGAATTTTTGTAAAGGTTTAGTCGGACACAGGGAATGTCGTAGAGATGTTTGTGTCTGGTGTTATGCCTGTGGGTTCTGTCACAACTATCAAGAAAGCGTTTTAGGTCAAGGTTGATATTAGAGTTTAAGGCCCTGTAGATGTAGATTGCACAGTAGTAAGTGTGGATGTACTGAACAGGGAGTAAGTTTAGGTCTATGAAGAGTGGGGGGGGGGGTGTTGCCAGGGATGGGATTTAGTGATTATTCTTACTGCAGCTTTTTGTTGGGTTATTATTGGCTTTAGGTGTGTTGCTGCAATTGATCCCCAAGCACAAATAGCATAGGTGAGGTATGGATAAATAAGTGAGTGGTATAGTGTGAGAAGGGCATTTTGCGGCACGTAGTATCATATCTTGGAGAGGATCCCAACCGTTTTGGAAACTTTTTTGGTTATATGCTGGATATGGGTGCTGAAATTCAGGTTGTTGTCAAGGTATAAGCCTAGGAATTTGCCCCCATTATTTCTGGTAATTAGAGTGTTGTCAATCTTAATGTTAATTTGTGCATCTCCTGCTCTGCTACCAAACATAATATAGTAGGTTTCGTCAGTGTTAAGCGTAATTTTATTGGCTGTCATCCAAGTCGATATTTTGATCAGCTCCTCATTCACAATGGTATTGAGGGTGGCAAGATTAGGGTGAGAGATGACATAAGTCGTGTCGTCAGCAAAGAGAATGGGTTTCAGGTGTTGGGATACGTTTGGAAGGTCATTGATGTATATGAGGAAGAGCAGGGAACCAAGGACACTTCCCTGCGGAACTCCAGTATCAAGTGGCCGTGTTGCTGATGCTGTGTCTTTAATGGTGACATACTGATACCTATTAGTAATGTAAGATTTGAAATAAGAAAGCGCATGGCCTCTTATACCGTAATGATCAAGTTTGTGGAGTAGGATGTCGTGGTCTACTGTGTCAAAAGCTTTTCTTAGGTCAATAAAAATTCCTAGTGGTTATTCCTTATTTTCCAATGCTGTGTAAAGCAGATCTAGCATTTTTATGATTGCATCATTAGTGCTTTTATTTTTCCTGAATCCAAATTGGCAGGGGTTGAGTATGTTTTGAGCCGTTATAAATGAATACAGTCTCCTGTGCACGAGTTTCTCAAAGATTTTGGATAGCAATGGTAAGTTAGATATTATCCTATAGTTGTTTAAGTCTGTAGGGTCACCACCTTTATGTATTGGTGTAACCCTTGCCATCTTGAGTAGTTTCGGGAAGGTGCTAGTCTCTAGTGACTTGTTAAAAAGTAATGAAATAGCATGCAAAAGGACATGGGCCGCTCGCTTGTACAGTAATGGTGGGACATGAGACAGATTCCCCGAGTTATTTTTAAGTGACTTTATAATCTCGGTGACTTCCGTGGGTTCAGTTGGTGCAAGATAGAAGGAATCAGGGAAATTCCCATCTAGGTAGTCCCCGGCATGGGCATTGGTATGTGGGATTTTACTGTCGAGATTAGATCCTATGGTTGAGAAGAAGTCGTTTATCTTGTTAGCTGTGTCAGTGGGATGTAGTGGTGTTTCATTAGGTTTAGTTAGGACAATATTCTTGGTTTTTCTCAGTTTGTGGGTCCCTAGAATCTGAGAGAGTGTTTTCCAGGTCTTTTTTATATCTCCTCTAGTGTCTGTGAATCTACTGGAGTAGTATAGTTGTTTGGCTTTCTTTATTATTTTGGTGAGAGCTGATGAATAGTGTTTAAGAATATCTTTGAAGCATGGTGTAAGATGAGTGTCACTGCACTGCTTACAGTGCAGCAGTGAACACGTGACACTTGATGATGGTGCATTGCCTTGACTTTTTTTGATATCACTCTTACATGTAAACATGTCTATTTGCCTTTCTATTTGTCTGTCTATTTGCCTGTCTATTTGTCAGTCTATCTGTCTAGCTCTGTCTCTTTGTCTCTGCTTTTCTGTCTGCCTGTGTGCCTGTCTTCCTGTCTCTGCTCGTCTCTCTGTCTGTATGTCTCTTTTTCTGTCTGAGAGCCAACAGGTATTACACACAATGCAGAGATGCAGAGTCGTCACGTCTGATTTATGAACAAGTGAAAATGCTTATTACTTGCCAGTCATGCTCATTATGCCTTATATCTACAAGCACAGTATAGCACGTTGTATGGATTTTTTCGTTATCCTAGGTAATTTACACTATGTATAATAACTATTTATCTGTATCTGTGAGACAGAGACAGAGATGCAGACAGGCAGAGATAAATACAGACGGAGATAGAGACAGCCAAAGTCAATCAGATATCTAACCAGCCACCCACCCAGCCAGCCAGCCACCTGGCCTGCCAGCCACCTAGTCAGCCAGCCACCCAGTCTGCCAGCCACTCGACTGCCAAACACGTATTACATGTTCCAGAATTGTTTCTCTTTACTTAGGGATTCGGTTATAGGACATTCTGGCAGGATGATACTACCAGTGGTACCAAAATTGAAAGGATGTTGCACAGATGTTGTGCATGGGTTATTATCTAGGTTTTTTATATTTCCTTGACAACTTGTGGCCACATCCATCTCAGAGTCACTAAACTTGGAGTCAACATCACTTTCCTCTTAAAAGGGGAGTGTTAATGTGACATGACATCAGTGAATCCCTGGTGTTTGCCATGCTCTTGGCTCTTGCTGGCACTTACTTGAACTGGTGCTCCCACAAGTTACTAAGTGGTCCCAGATTTTTTTAATACTGTGCACACCAAGTGTTAAGACCCATTCTATACTGACCAGGCATCTCAGGCCAATCGTTGCAAATATGGAGGCAGGTCATATAAAACGTTGATCTATTTTTGGAGAACTAGAGGTAAGAAAGTAGATCATGTTTGGACAGTTAAGGGTTAATATAAGATTTACTGTATGCAGACTGCTGCATTATTGTAATAATTGTATAAATAGTGTCAATGCATTTGTTTACCTACCTGGAGTTTACCTGGAGAGAGTTCCGGGGGTCAACGCCCCCACGGCCCGGTCTGTGACTAAGCCTCATGGTGGATCAGGGCCTGATCAACCAGGCTGTTACTGCTGGCTACACGCAATCCAACGTACGAACCACAGCCCGGCTGGTCAGATACCGACTTTAGGTGCTTGTCCAGTGCCTGATTGAAGACAGCCAGGGGTCTATTGGTAATCCCCCTTATGTATGCTGGGAGGCAGTTGAACAGTCTTGAGCCCCTGACACTTATTGTGTTGTCTCTTAATATGCTAGTGACACCTCTGCTTTTCATTGGGAGGATGTTGCATCGGCTGCTGAGTTGTTTGCTTTCGTAGGGAGTGATTTTCATGTGCAAGTTCGGTACTAGTCCCTCTAGGATTTTCCAGGTGTATATAATCATGTATCTCTTCCACCTGCATTTCAGGAACTTCAAGCGCTCCCAGTAATCGAGGTGTTTTATCTCAGTTATGCATGCTGTGAAGGTTCTCCGTACATTTTCTAGGTCAGAAATATCACCTGCCTTGAAAGGTGATGTTAGTATGCAGCAATATTCCAGCCTAGATAGAACAAGCGACCTGAAGAGTGTCATCATGGGCTTGGCATCCCTAGTTTTGAAGGTTCTCATTGTCCATCCTGTCATTTTTCTAGCAGATGCGATTGATACAATGTTATGGTCCATGAAGGTGAGATCCTCCGACATGATCACTCCCAGGTCTTTGACGTTAGTTTTTCGCACTATTGTATGGTTGGAATTTGTTTTATACTCAGATGAAGTTTTAATGTCCTCATGTTTCCATATTGGAATAATTGAAATTTCTCATCGTTGAACTTCATATTGTTTTCTGCAGCCCATTGAGAGATTTGGTTGATGTCTGCCTGGAGCCTTGCAGTGTCTGCAATGGATGACACTGTCATGCAGATTTGGGTGTCATCTGCAAAGGAAGACATGGTGCTGTGGCTTACATCCCTGTCTGTATCAGATATGAGGATGGGGAACAAGATGGGAGCGATTATTGTGCCTTGCTGAACAGAGCTTTTCTCCGTAGCCGCCTCAGACTTTACTCTGTTGATTACTACTCTTTGTGTTCTATTTGTCAGGAAATGATAGATCAATCTACCAACTTTTCCTGTTATTCCTTTAGCACGCATTTTGTGCGCTATTATGCCATGGTCACACTTGTTGAAGGCTTTTGCAAAGTCTGTGTATATTACATTTGCATTCTTTTTGTCTTCTAGTGCATCTAGGACCTTGTCATAGTGATCCATTAGTTGGGACAGACAGGAGCGACCTGCTCTAAACCCATGCTGCCCTGGGTTGTGTAATTGACAGGTATCTAGATGAGTGGCAATCTTGTGAACGCATATTAGACCAACCAGCTGGACACACAGTGGACGAGTGACATAATTTGTGTACTTTGGAATGTCGGCAAAAATAGAAAAATTCCGTTACAATGAACCCCTGGTTATCATAATTAATCAGTTCCTAAGAGAGAGACTAAACCCAAATCCGACGATTTCCGAATTCATTTTCCCCATAAGAAATAATTTTTTTTAACAAGCCGCCAGTCTCCCACCCAGGCAGGGTGACCTAAAATGAAAGAAAATCCCCAAAAAGAAAATACTTTCATCATCATTCAACACTTTTGCCTCACTCATACATAATCACTGTTTTTGCAGAGGTGCTCAGAATACAACAGTTTAGAAGTATATACAGTGGTCCCTCAATTATCGTCCTTAATCCGTTTCTGGAAGTGGGACTATTATCGAAATAGACGATTTTCGAATAAATTTTCCACATAAGAAATAATGTAAATACAATTAATCCGTTCCTGACACCCAGAAGTATTAACCCTTTGAGGGTCGACAGGCCCTCTCCGAAACTCGTTCTCAGGGTCGGCCAAATTTAAAAAAAAAAAAAAATTATTTTCTCTTATGAAAAGATAGAGAATCTTTTCCCGATCATAACGACACCAAAAGTTTGAAATTTGATAGAAAACTTACGGAATTATGCTCTCGCAAAGTTAGCGGTCTCGGCGATGTTTACGCATCGGCGATTTTGCCCACTTTGAGCCCCATTTTCGGCCAATTTCACTGTACTAGTCGACAAAAAACATGAATATTTCGCTAGAACTCCATTTTTTCTATCGAATGGGTGCAAGAAACCACCCATTTATAAATTCAACTATCCAGTACAGTGGTCAGAATTTAGCAATTTTGCCAATTTTCACACAAATTTCAAAAGATGCCAATTTCCGAATAGGGTCCAGAATAAACAAGAAAGACATTCCTGGCACTAAAATGACATTTCCTCTAGTCATTAGTCACGTCTCAAGGAACCTCTTATATTCTTTTGCTTTCCACTTTGAATTTTTATTCTCACAAAAAATATAAGATTTACTGTTATGCAGACTACTGCATTAGTGTAAAAAATGGTATAATATTTATTGGTGCACTTGTGAAAGAAATATTAGACTCACCAGTTGACGTGTATTGCACGCTTGGCACGATTTGTTTACTTTTGAAGTTTGGTAAAAATCGAACATTTCTGCTACTTTGAGCTCAATTTCAAGGCACCTTTCATTGTAAAACCAGTCAAAATCATCTCAATTTTAGTAATATTTCTTCCATTCTATAAAATGAGACCAAGAAAACTAGAATACAACAATAAATACCATACGAAAATACACTGCAAAGTCGCTGATTTATTAAAAAAAAATGGTCAAAGTTTTTTTTTTCTCATTATGCACTGTGTGCTGCAGGATTTTTTTTAGACTGTGCACACTGACCACATAGACCCATTCTTTCATATGAAGGCCTACCAGCTTTCTCCCACTAGATTTGAGGCCGCTAGAATTTATGAGTACTAGTACGTCAAAAACCCCTACGCGTAAGACGTACTAGTACGACGAAAACCCTCAAAGGGTTAAAACAAAAAAAAATTTTACATGAAATATAGATGTAGTACATAAACAATACAATGGGACATGATGAATGAAACATTAACAGCATAACACTTACCTTTATTGGCGATTCTTCTTAGTGTATGGAAGACTGGAGGAGGAGAGAGATTGAATTACTGTTTGGAAGGGAAATCCCCTTCCATCAACACCTCAGGTACCAAGTCCTTTTCTGGGGTTGCTTCTCTTCTCTGTTTCTTAATGCCACTAGGACCAGCTTGAGAGTCACTGGAGTCCTGTCTTGCAAAAAAACTGTCCAGAGAGCTCTGTTTCTGACATCTCTTTTAAACTTCCCTAAAATGGGCCAAGACTCTGTCACTGTACAAGTTGCTGATATGGCTTGCAACATCCTTCTCTAGGTGATGTTTCTCCATAAATCTTTCCATCCTACCCCACATTTCAAAAATCTCTTTAACTTCTGAAGAAGGCACCTTCTTCCATCTCTCTTCCTCCTCCTCTGCAGCAAGATTCTGAGCTGTGATCTGTTGCTCTTCCTGCTGAAGCTCCTCAGTGGTTAGCTCTTCATTGTGGTCCTCCACCAACTCTTCCATATCCTCCAAACTCACATCCAATCCCATGGAACTCCCCAGTGCCACAATAGAGTTCACAACTGACATCAAGGGCCGCCTCAAACCCTTCAAAATCCCTCTTGTGGACACAATCTGGCCACAAGTTTCTCCAAGCAGAGTTCAAAGTCCTGGTAGTCACTCCCTCCCAAGCCTTACCTATAAGGCTTATGCAATGGAGAATACTGAAGTGTTCTTTCCAAAAATCTCTTAGGGTCAAGTGAGTGTCTGAGGTCACATTAAAGCACCTTTCAAACATTGCTTTGGTGTCGATTGTTTTTTAAAGTTTGAAATGACCTGCTGGTCCATGGGCTGGAGGAGAGAAGTGGTATTCGGGGGCAAGAACTTTACTGTGATGAACCCAAACTCCTTCAGAATTAGGTCATCCAAGTTTGGAGGATGAGCAGGTGCAATGTCCATTACTAGGAAGCACTTGAGATCCAATTTCTTTTCCAGAAGGTAATTCTTCATACTAGGGCCAAACACTTCATTGAACCACTCGACGAAAATTTCTCGTGACCCATGCCTTATTATTAGATCTCCAAAACACACAATTTACTCTTCATAACATTGTTTTTCTTGAACACTCTGGGATTTTCAGAATGGTACACTAGTAATGGCTTCACTTTGAAATCCCCACTAGCATTAGCACAGAACATGAGCATCAGCCTCTCTTTCATAGGCTTGTGTCCTGGCAGTGCCTTTTCTTCCTGAGTAATGTAGGTCCTCTTTGGCATTTTCTTTCGTAAGAGGCTTGTTTCGTCACAATTGAACACTTGTTCAGAT
This sequence comes from Cherax quadricarinatus, assembly GCF_026875155.1. NCBI lineage: Eukaryota > Metazoa > Arthropoda > Malacostraca > Decapoda > Parastacidae > Cherax > Cherax quadricarinatus. The sequence continues at coordinate 32,057,227 of NC_069460.1, read as the reverse complement.
TTCAGTCCTTCAGCCTCTATGTACTCCTTGAATTCCTGCACAGATTTTTCAGCCGCTTTTTGGTCCAAACTGGCAGCCTCACCATGCCTTATCACACTATGTATGCCAGTACGCTTCTTAAATCTCTCAAACCAGCCTTTGCTGGCCTTAAATTCACTCACATCACCACTAGTTGCAGGCAATTTCTTTACCAAATCGTCATGCAACTGCCTAGCCTTTTCACAAATAATCAACGTCATAAGCCTATCTCCTGCTAATTGTTTCTCGTTTATCCACACCAATAATAACTTCTCAACTCCTTTGAGTACTGGTGATCTCATTTTTGTCAGCATATTTACCTCCTTTGCAACAACAGCTTCCTTGATTTCCTTTTTCTTGGCTATAATGGAAGATATGTTGTACAGGATTTGAATTATACATCCTGGCCATTCGCCCACACGTACGCAACTTTCATATTGTTCAATGATGTTTTCCTTAAATTCAATCGTATTTCTCACCTTCTTTACCAAAGGCTTGGCACTAGGAGCTTTCTTTGGAGCCATGGTAGCTTATTTAGCGCTTGCAAGCAATAAAATGAATTGAATATTATGAAATATTTCGTATGAACATGTGAGGGGACTGTCCCTCACTGGTAAACAATGGCACACTGGCTGGGAAGGGAGGCCGAGGTGGCTCAGAGCTGTGTGTTACCCGCATCCAGGAACGAAAGAATAAAAGATTAGCAAGTTAATGGGCCCTTTGCGAGCCAATGTTTAGACGAAATAACGTGACGATTTCCGAAATGGACGACTATCAGGCCAGATGATTATTGAGGGACCACTGTACGTATAATATATGCTTCTACGTATAATATATGCCAATATCCCTGTTGCAACCCCTGAATGGGTTACAATGATTATTATGTATATATATAATGTATATTACCTTTTCATATAATTTTATATTGCTTATATTTGCGATAATAGCTAAATCGCAAATGTATTGCCTTATATTGTTATTTGACGTAGCTTATGTTGTTAGGATGTACATAATATGTGCTCAGTTCAAGTCTTGATTGTCAAACTACTGTAATTATCGCTTGTTGCTCATTATACTGCTGGCTTCCTGAGCTGTGCGTCCCACGGGGCTATCACGTGATCGAGGGGGTGTCCCACCTCTCGTGAATATTCAGTCTGCTCTAGACTCGCTTTGGTTTGGACAGATTGTTTTCTCATTATTCTTGTAGTTCTGTAGAACTCTGTTCACGAACATTGTATAACTTAGTGATTTTCGTGACGTTGTACTGAGGTTGTGTGTCACATAGACACTCTGAGCATCTCAGGTCCTTAGTATAGCATTCTGGAACCTAATATTTGTACGGTTTCTGTGTATTGTCACAGTCGGCTTTTCTATGCAGAACTTAGATTCAGTAGTATGGGAGTTTTTGTAACTACTTGTGGAGATCGCATGATGGTCCCCTACTTAAGGTGTCTTATATTATCTCCCTGTTCCTGAATCTGTGTCGCAGTCGCATATTGCTTGCTATTGGCTAGGCATTCTTTCATTGTTCAAGCATACTGTTCGGTTGCCAGTCGGTCAAAGAAGTTTATTTTATTTGAGGACGCTGTCATTCACTTGTTTAAGTCTAGTCGAGTCTGTGAGACTTAGCGAACTACTTAGAGCACTAACACATACACACTTGTACATATTTTGTAATATCTTATTAATGTTAATGTACCAGACGGTACTTAAGAATTATTAAAAGTGATATGTGCTATCAGCACAAAAATATTGAACTCGAGAGATTGATTTTTATTTTGATTGCTTGATTAATTTAATTTGATAATATACCTTTAGACTTACTAAATTTATTAAATTTTAATTTCTCTAGTTAGTAGCCTAACATTTGTAATCCTGAAGCACTATGAATAGATACTGATTTCTAATTGATAATTGACAAGGATACTTGACTACTTGTTACGAAAACCCCATAACAGCTGGATGCTAGAAGGGCCGTCCTTTCTAGTGGTTTCACTGGAGATCCTAAGCTTGGGGTTTTTGCGTTTTTTGTAACAAATAGGGCCTGTCCGGATGCTCCTTGATCCTAGGTGTTGGAGAAATTGTCCAGTTTGACATACTAGCAAACTCTATGATCAAACACTTTGGTATTTTCCTAATCTGAAGACTTTTAGTTTAGTATTCTACAACATACCAGGTGATGTATGGTACTTGACTGAGTCTCTTGATCCCAAGGAGATGGAAATACTGTTATGAGTTCTAGCTCTAAGACATCCAACACTAAAATTCCTATTAGGATTATAGTTTCCCCATAATCACCTCTCGTTAGTACAATTATTTTTTGTGATTGTATCCATAAGTGAAACAGTTAATTGATACTCTGACTTTCTCATGAGTTAAGTACATTAAAACTTCAGACGTGTGCAAGTAGCCCAATATCTCGGTGTGACGTATAACAGAATTACACAGCTGAAACTGTCAGAGCATTAATTAAAGATATATTGTTTCCTGCTCATACAGAGATGTCTGTATGAATTCAGATTCAAAAGTCTAGTGTCACAATTATGAAGTATGTCTCTAAATGATTAAGATGAAAGAGCAACTAGAGCAGAAGTGACCTAGTGTCTGAGCCTAGTGTGATCAGTCACGATCGCTCCTTCCTTCACGACACATTAGTACAGAGTATAGCTGGTTAGACTAAGCCTCACGCTAGTACTGTGTATGCTACACCTGTATCTATTTAATCACTAGACCAGATCTAGACACTCTAGAGACGGCTTGGACAGGTGTCCAGACCTAAGGACAGTCCAGAAAGACATGTTAATTTTCCCTACTCCTCCATTACCTCTGGTCCGATCTCTCAGGAACAGTTTGAGAGGTTTGAACACTCTCATTAGTTGCAGACTGCACAAATAGAGGCACAGAGGAGATTGAACGAAGAAGATTTCCAAGAGAAAATGTTCGTCTGTGAAGAACATCAGAACTGAAAGATCACAGGACACATTTAATGTGCAGAAAATGCATCCTATGGTTCCTAAGTTTTTTGAAAGTGACTTAGACACATATTTGGATTGTTGAGAACCAAGGCACGTGCTATGAACTGGCATCGTAAGCACTGGCCAACACTGTTTGCATACTGCTTTGAGGGGAAGAGCTCAAACCGTACTGCAGCTTTGGCCATTTGCCAAGTACATTAATTATGACGCTGTCAAACAAACAATCTAGAGACGTAGAACTTGTTACCTGTAATTTATCAAAGAGCTTTTCGACATTACAACGACGACAAGATCAAACTTGTGTAGAGTTCGACTCAGTTAGAAAAAAGTTGCATTTCAGAGATTGGTGTAGGTCTGCCAATGTAACAACTAGACCAGCCTTGTTCAGTTGTTCTACACGAAAATTTAACAACTGTAGTCTCTGACATACAAGAATATCATCGATCAAACTACCTCGATATTCGGAAACTGCGCATTAGAGACAATTAGAGATTTCTCACAAACTTGTACTACTAAAAAACAAAAAAACAAGGTAACAAAAGATTGTCCTAGAATTTTGGAAACCCAAATCAGCTGCTCATTGGGGCCTGATTACCTGCTACTGTAACTTCTCGTACCTTTCCGGGAAAACTCACAACCCTGAATCTGTCTCTGTGGCTAGACAGAAATCTTATATCGAGAAGAAGAAAGTTAAATGACCTATTGTAACAGAAAAGGACATGTTTTAGAGAGTATTGTAAAAATTAGAAAGAGATGCGAGAGACAGTCGTGCGGATGGCCGACCCACTCAAGTCGTATCCTCTTCCGAAGCAACAAAGGCACCAAAATCCTTAGTAATTTCTCTTATCCGTACTGTTTTAGATAATGTTTCTCAGGATAGAAGACTAGCGTCAGAAAGTGTATCTGACGAAAAATTCGTTCAGCGATGAGTCCTTACTATTCGAGATATAAAGTAGATTTGACGAATCACATCTAACTGAGATAACTTTCATTCAGAGACACTGGCAGTTATCTCACATTATTGAAGAGAAGATGTAACAGCCCAAACTGATGATCACCTTGTAAGATATATTATTGTTTTTTTTAAGAAGCCTATGTGTGGCTGTTTATAAAAGTACACCCATCTTCACAAAGTTTATATTCTAAACAAGCTATTATACTGTTATATTTCAGTGGGTATATTTTCCCAGCGGTGTATTTCCTATCAGGTCATGGACTTGTTATAGGAACGATTAACCTTCATGCTGGTATATGTAAAGACCACTGTGGTAATTGATAATAACACTGAAGATAACTATGCCCATTTGAAGCCCTTGTAGAGAGGAAAACCTATTTATTACCTCCTCAGCGGCAATTACTAGAAGCATCAAAGATTCAACAACCATCCTAGTCCTCCTGTTGAGTTAAGTTTGATGACAATGATTTGGGCTTGAATATTTTAGTGACGCTCTGCGCCCAGGGTCCATTAACACTACTCCCCCGTCATCAACCTAGTCAGGAAAAAAAAAAAAAAAAAAACAAAAACTGGGGGAAAAACGTAAAATTCTACTCATGATGAAGTTAATCAAGGAACCATTTTGTTGATCAGTCACTGGAAAAACTGAGAGTATAGCATTACTGAGAGTGAAGCAAAGATCTCGAAATTGTTACTATTATAGTAACGGTTTACTGATGGAGAAAAATACATGTAAGTTGTCAGCTGATAGTGTTCACCAGAGTCAAGCTTTTCGTAGTGTTTACCAGTTACATATCGTGAACAAGCCATTGATTTTGCTCACAATAGTCCCATAGGAGGACTTTTGGTGTCAAGAAGACACTCGGTAAACTGGCAAAACTTTTTACTTGGCCAAAGATGAAGTTACAGTATCTGATCATGTGCGACGTTGCCACGTGTGTCAAGTGACAGAGCAAGCCAGCCACACACCTCCACTACACCTCTTCACTATGAGCTCTAGTAGCAAAGTTCAGTTCATCTGGACTAGACATTGTTCCAGACTCGTTCAAAAGGTTGAAGCGCTGCTATCCTAACTGCTCCTGTGTTGAAAGTCCTAATTTCAATCTTCCCTTCTTTTTACATATAGATGCGAGTGGTATGCAGTGGGCGCTGTGCTGCCCCAACAGTCAACATCCACTGATATTCTCCATCCTATATGTTACTATTCATCCTAAGCTCAAAAAAACGACACCAGAAAAATATGCTCTAGCCTTGTTGTCCTTGGAACATTTTGACCAGTGTATTTGGGCACTTCCCCATTTAAATTTAACGTTTTTTCAGACCACAATCCACTCACCTACATAAACACTAAGAAAAGAAAAAATACTAGGATCATAGTTGGGCCCTCGGAATCCAACTTATTCTATTAGTATAAAACACATTATTGGTCAATTGTAATGTAATTGCTTGACAGCTCTGTCACGTCCTTAATATTATCAGTTACATTAAAATAACGTAATTTTTATGCCCAAATACCTTTTTTACCTGCTATCTCAAATTCCAGTAAAGTAACTTAATCCCTCCAGCCCATATTAACTATATATACTCCATGTCCTAGTTTATTATATTTATGTAAATCACGTATTGTGTGTGAGGTAGGAGACTAGCTGAGTGTTGAGTGGGATAGTGTGTGGCCGGTGATGTACGCGTGACGCAACACTGTCCTGCCCGCAGACCCCCCCCCCTCACTACACACCTTCAGCTGTTTCATACTCCAGATGTTCATACTGCCTCTCGCATTACCACAACCACTACTTAAGAGTGGAATGCAGTCTCCTCTACTATGACGCGCCTCACGGCCTCCTTGGTCAGCGCTATCCTGTCTCTACACTGATGTATATAACCACGATAAGCAGATACGATACTTGTACTGCCCTAGGTAAAGGGGCATATCCTAGTGATGGACGCTGGTGAAAATTGTAGAGGTGCTGGCACAAGAGAGACTTTGATTATATTTAATTAAAAATTGTATTGATATTGAGTAATCAGTAATAAGTGAAGACGATTAATGCAACTCCCAGTGAGACCTCTGTCATGTTGGGGGGGGAGTTTCAACCCCTGACTGGGTTACAATGATTATTAGTATATAATAATGTATATTAACCTTTTCATATAATTTTAATATTGCTTATATTTTTGCGATTATAGCTATAATCGCAAATGTATTGCCTTACATTGTTATTGACGAAGCTTTAATGTTGTTAGATGTACATAATATGTGCCTCAGTTCAAGTCCTTTGATTGGTCAAACTACTGTAAATTATCGCTTGTCGCCGTTATATCCTGCCGGCTTCTGAGCAGTGCTGTCCACGGGGCTATCACGTGAAACGAGGGGGGGGTGTCCTCAACCTCTCGTGAAGTATTCAGTCTGCTCTAGACTCGCTTGTGGTTGGACAGATTGTCTGTCTCATTATTTCTTGTTAGTTCTGTAGAACTCTGTTCACAGAACATTGTATAGACTTAGTGATTTTCGACGTTGTACTGAGGTTGTGTGTCACATAGACACTCTGAGCATCTCAGGTCCTTAGCTATAGCTTCTGACCTAATTTTGTACTGGTTTCTGTGTATTGTCACAGTCGGCTTTTTCCTATGCTGAACTTAGTTTCAGTAGTATGGGAGTTTTGTAACTTTTGTGGGGGATCTGCTGATGGTCCCTATTTTGTGTCGTTATATTATCTCCTGTTCCTGATTCTGTGTCGCAGTCGGCATATTGCATTGCTATTGGGTTAGCATTCTTTTCATTGTTCAAGCAGACGTCGGGTTGCCAGTCGGTCAAGAATTTTATTTTATTTGAGGACTTTGTCAGTCACTTGTTTAAGTCTAGTCGAGTCGTGAGACATAGCGAATACTTAGAGCATTACCACATACACACTTGTCATATTTGTAATATCTTATTAAATGTTAATGTACCAGACGGTACTTAAGAATTATAAATGTGATATGTGCTTTCAGCACAATAATATTGAACTCGAGAGATTGATTTTATTTTGTTTCGTGATTAATTTAATTTGATTTATACCTCCTAGACTTAATAAATTTATTAAATTTTAATTTCTCTAGTTAGTAGCCTACCAGTTGTAATCCTGAAGCACTATTGAATAATACTGATTTCTAATGGATAATTGGACAAGGATACTGAGTACTTGTTACAAAAAAACCCAGTAACAGGCTGGATTGCTAGAAGGGCAGTCCTTTCTAGTGTTCACTGGAGACCCTCTAAGCTTTTAGAAATCGCGTTTTTTGAAACCCCAATCCCAAACCCCCCCTTTAACCTTTGACTTTTTTTCGACGTATAAATACGTCTTACGGCCAATGTTTCGCGTATATATACTCAATAATTCTAGCGGCTTCAAATCTAGGGGGAAAGGAAAGCTGGTAGGCCACATGTGAGAGAATGGGCCCTGTGTGGTCGTGTGCACCACAAAAAAAAATCCTGCAGCACACATTGCGTAATGAGAAAAAAAAACTGATCGTTTTTTTTGGAATAAAGCGCCGACTTTGAGGTGTATTTTCGTATAGTATTTATCGTTGTATTCGCGTTTTTATGGTCTTAGGTGATAAAATGGAAAACATATTACAGAAATAGAGATGATTTTCATTACTTTGACGATGAAAACGAACTTGAAACTGAGCTCAAGTAGCGGAAATGTTCGATTTTTACCAATGTTCAGGAGTAAATAAATCACACCACACGTCCAATACACGTCAACTGGGGAGTCTTATATTCTTTCACTAGTGCACTGATATTATTTATCCCTTTTTTTCAATAATGCAGTAGTCTGCATAACAGTAAACTTTGTATTTTTTGTATGAATAAAAAATCAAAATAGAAAGCAATAATAATATAAGAGGGGCCTAGAGATGTGACTAATGAACAGAGCATATGTTATTTTAGTGCCACGAATGTCTACCTTGTTTATTCTGGACCCTATTTTGAAATTGGCATCTTTTTTAGTTTGCGTGAAATTGGCCAAATTGCCAATTTCTGACCACCATATTGGGTAGTCCAAATTAGTAAATGGGAGGTTTCTTGTACTCAGCTGATAGATAAAATGGAGTTCTAAAGAAATAGCTCTGAGTTTGGTCAACTGGAACAATGGAATTGGCTGAAAATAGGGCTCAAAGACGGCAAAATCGCCGATACACATATGTCGCCGAGACCGCTAACTTCGCGGGAGCATAATTCCATGAGTTTTCGACCAAATTTCGAACTTTTGGTGTCATTACCATCGGGAAAAGATTCTCTATCATTTCATAAGAAAAAAGAATTTTTTTTTTTCAAAAATTGAGCGACATAGAATGACAGTTTCAGAGAGGGGCCTGAAACAGTCAAAGGGTTAAAGTGCAGGCATTGTACTTCCCATTTCCAGGACTCAGTCCGGCTGTATAAAAATAACCGGTTTCTCTGAATCCCTTAATTAAATATTACCCTGCTCACACTCCAACAGCTTGTCAGGTCTCCATTCACTCCTATCTAATACGCTCACGCACACTTGCTGGAAGTCCAAGCCCCTCGCCCACAAAACCTCCTTTACCCCCTCCCTCCCACCTTTTCATGGACGACCCCTACCCTGCCTTCCTTCCCCTACAGATTTATATGCTATGTCATTCTACTTTGATCCATTCTCTCTAAATGACCAAACCACCTCAGCAACCCCCTCTTCAGCCCTCTGACTAATACTTTTATTAACTCAACACCTTCTAATTTCCACACTCCGAATTTTCTGCATAATATTTACACCACACATTGTCCTTAGACAGGACATCTCCACTGCCTCCAACCATCTGCTTGCTGCAGCATTTACATCCTAAGCTTTACACCCATATAAGAGAGTTGGTACCACTATACTTTCATACATTCCCTCCTTTGCCTCCATGGATAACGTTTTTTTGGCTCTGGTGGCCTGGTGGTTAACGCTCTCGCTTCACACGGTGAGGGCCTGGGTTCGATTCCCAGCCAGAGTAGAAACATTGGACGTGTTTCTTTCCACCTGTTGTCTATGTTCCCCATCAGTAAAATGGGTACCTGGGTGTTAGTCGACTGGTGTGGGTCGCATCCTGGGACACTGACCTAAGGAGGCCTGGTCACAGACCGGGCCGCGGGGGCGTTGACCCCCGGAACTCTCTCCAGATAAACTCCAGATAAACATATACGTACCTCAACGCACCACTCACCTGTTTTCCTTCATCAATTCTATGGTCATCCTTCATAAACCCATCTGCTGACATGTCAACTCCCAAATATCTGAAAACATTCACTTCTTTCATACTTCCTCTCTCCAATGTGATATCCAATTTTTCTTTATCTAAATCATTTGATACCCTCATTACCTTACTCTTATCTATGTTCACTTTCAACTTTCTACCTTTACACACCTAAACTCGTCCACTAACCTTTGCAACTTTTCTCTAGAATCTCCCATAAGCACAGTATCATCAGCAAAAAGTAACTGTGTCAACTCCCATTTGGTGTTTGATTCCCCATAATTTAATCCCACCCGTCTCCTCAACACCCTAGCATTTACTTCTTTTACAACCCCATCTATAAATATATTAAACAATCATGGTGACATTACACATCCCTGTTTAAGTCCTACTTTTACCGGGAAGTAATCTCCCTCTCTTCTACACACTGTACTCATAAGTATAATTATCATACATAGCATAAATTACCTAAAATAACACGAAAAGTCCAAGTGCTATACTGTGCTTCTAGATATAAGGCATAAGAATGAATGTGATGTTTCACCCACAGTTGTATCTTTCCACTTGTGCAGATGTGACAATTCTGTAATATGTATAATTCCTGTCTGCTTACCTGATGCTCAACTTTCTGAGCAGCTCTGTCTGAGGGAGAGAGCAAGCATGTGTGCTCCAGCCAGTCAGCCTCTCAACTGCTCAGTCAGTCAGCCACCCACCTGCCCAGCTATTCAGCCACTCACCTGCCCAGGGAGTCAGCCACCCACCTGCCCAGCCATTTAGCCACTCACCTGCCCAGGGAGTCAGCCACCCACCTGCCCAGCCATTCTGCCACCCACCTGCCCAGCCATTCAGCCATCCACCTATCCAGCAATTCAGCCACTCACCTGCCCAGCCAGTCAGCCATCCACCTGCCCAGTCAGTCAGCCACCCACCTGCCCAGCCATTCAGCCACCTTTCTGCCCAGCCATTCAGCCATCCACCTGCCCAGCCATTCAGCCACCCATGCCTCGCACCCATATAAGAGCGTTGGTATAACTATACTCTCATACATTCCCCTCTTTACTTTCAAGGATGAAGTTCTTTGTCTCCACAGACTCCTCAGTGCACCACCCACCTTTTTACCCTCATCAGTTCTATGATTCACCTCATCTTTCATAGACCCATCCGCTGACACGTCCACTCCCAAACATCAGTACACATTCACCTTCTCCATACTCTCTCCCTCCAATCTGATATCCAATCTTCCGTTACCTAATTTTTTTGTTATCCTCATCACCTTACTCTTTCTTATATTCACTTTTAGCTTCCTTCTTTTACATACCCTACCAAACTCATCAACCAACCTCTGCAACTTCTCTTCAGAATCTCCCAAAAGCACGGTATCATCAGCAAAGAGCAACTGTGACAACTCCTACTTTATGTTAGATTCTTCATCTTTTAACCCCACACTTCTTGCCAACATGTCCTTTCGCATGCTATTACATTACTTTTTAGCAAGTCACTAGAAACTAGCACTTTTCCGACACTATATAAAGGTGGTGACCCTACAGACGTAAACAACTATTGGCCAATATCAAACTTACCATTGCTATCCAAAATCTTTGAGAAACTCGTGCACAGGAGACTATATTCATTTATTACGTCACAAAACATACTCGACCCCTGCCAATTTGGATTCAGGAAAAATAAAAACACTAATGATGCAATTATAAAAATGCTAGACCTGCTTTACACAGCATTGGAAAATAAGGAATATCTGCTAGGAATTTTTATTGACCTAAGAAAACCATTTGACACAGTAGACCACAGTATCTTACTCCACAAACTTGACCACTATGGTATAAGAGGCCATGCACTTGCATATTTTAAATCTTACCTTTCTAATAGGTATCAGTATGTCACCATTAAAGAGACAGCCTCATCAATACGGCCACTTGATACTGGAGTTCCGCAGGGAAGTGTCCTTGGACCCCTGCTCTTCCTCATTTGCATTAATGATCTTCCAAACATATCCCAACACCTGAAACCCATTCTCTTTGCTGACAACACGACTTATGTCATCTCCCACCCTAATCTTGCCACCCTCAACACCATTGTTAACGAGGAGCTGCTCAAAATATCGACTTGGATGGCAGCCAATAAACTTATACTTAACACTGGCAAAACCTACTATATTATGTTTGGTAGCAGAGCAGGTGTTGCGCAACTTAACGTTAAGATCGACAACACTCTAATTGCCAGACATAATGAGGACAAATTCCTTGGCCTATACCTCGACAACAACCTAAATTTCAGCACCCATATCCAACACATAACAAAAAAAATGTCGACAACGGTGGGGATCCTCTCCAAGATACGATACTACGTGCTGCAAACTGCCCTTCTCACACTATACCATTCACTTATATATCCATACCTCACCTATGCTATCTGTGCTTGGGGTTCAACTGCAGCAACACACCTAAAGCCAATAATAACCCAACAAAAAGCCGCAGTAAGAATAATCACTAAATCCCATCCCTTGCAACACACCCCCCGACTCTTCATAGATCTTAACTTACTCCCTGTTCAGAACATCCACACTTACTACTGTGCAATCTATATCTACAGGACCTTAAATTCCAATATTAACCTTGACCTAAAATGCTTTCTTGATAGTTGTGACAGGATCCACAGGCATAACACCAGACACAAACATCTCTATGACATTCCCGTGTTCGACTAAACCTTTACAAAAATTCAATGTATTTCAAAGGACCTAAAATCTGGAACACCCTACCTGAAAACTCTAGAACTGCAGACACATTCATCACTTTCAAAACTACAGTTAGAAAACATCTTATCTCCCTGATCCACCCTGACAACTAACTACATGATAACCACCTGGTGGTTCAAAATTACACTCACTCACCCACTGACTATAAACCCAGAAATACTAATCTTAATCTTAAAATAATAAATCCTAACTAGTCATAAGTTTGCCTATGATACTCAAATATAGACACCTTGTATTGTGCCAAAACAAAAGCATTCACATTGCTAAACTCACAAATTATGATGTAGTCACTTAGCCTTAATGCCATAATCTGTAAGGATTTAATGTTAAGAAATAATCTAAGTCTGCTCGAAATGCCTAGCCATGCTAGGTGTCCTAGTGGCCCCCTCTGTAATTAGTATTTTATAACATGTAAACCACAAAATATCCAAAGCCTGTAAACCCCACATTGTAACCATTATAAAGAATGAACTTGAATTGAATTGAATATATTGAACAACCATGGTGACAGCACACATCCTTGTTTAAGGCCTGCTCTTACTGGGAAATAATCTCCCTCTCACTTACATTCTCTGACCTGAGCCTCACTGTCCTCGTAAAGACTCATCACTGCTTTCAATAACCTACCTTCTATTCCATACATTTGCAATATCTGCCACATTCCCTCCTATCTACCCTATCGTACGCCTTTTTTAAATCCACAAATGACACAAGAACCTCTTTACCCTTAGCTAAATATTGTTCACCTATATGTTTCACAGTAAACACTTGGTCTACACACCCTCTACCCTTCCTAAACCCTCCTTGTTCATCTGCTATCCTGCTCTCTGTCTTACTCTTAATTCTTTAATAACTCTACCATGCACTTTACCAGGCATACTCAACAGACTTCTTCTTCTTCTTTCAACGTACCAGCCATATCCCACCAAGGTGGGGTGGCCCAAAAGAAAAAACGAAAGTTTCTCCTTTTAAATTTAGTATTATATACAGGAGAAGTGGTTACTAGCCCCTTGCTCCCAGCATTTTAATCGCCTCTTGCAACGCGCATGGCTTACGGAGGAAGAATTCTGTTCCACTTCCCCATGGAGGTAAGAGGAAATAAACAAGAACAAGAACTAGAAAGAATAGAAGAAAACCCAGAGGGGTGTGTATATACAGTGGACCCCCGCATACCGTTGGCCTTACATAACGTTAAATCCGCATACCGCTACATTTTATCGCTAAGATTTTGCCTCGCATACCGCTAAAAAACCCGCTCAACGCTGTTCGTCTGAGACGCGTCTAATGTGCGCCCTTAGCCAGCCTCACATGTTCCGCCGGTGGCATTGTTTACCAGCCAACCTCCGTGGTAACATCCAAGCATACAATCGGAACATTTCGTATTATTACAGTGTTTCTGGTGATTTTATCTGCAAAATAAGTGACCATGGGCCCCAAGAAAGCTTCTAGTGCCAACCCTACAGGAATAAGGGTGAGAATTACTATAGAGATGAAGAAAGAGATCATTGATAAGTATGAAAGTGGAGTGCATGTCTCCGAGCTGGCCAGGTTGTATAGTAAACCCCAATCAACTATCACTACTATTGTGGGCAACAAAAAGGCAATCAAGGAAGCTGTTCTTGCCAAAGGTTTAACTGTGTTTTCGAAACAGAGATCGCAAGTGATGGAAGATGTTGAGAGACTCTTATTGGTGTGGATAAATGAAAAACAGATAGCAGGAGATAGCATCTCTCAAGTGATCATAAGTGAAAAGGCTAGGAAATTGCATGAGGATTTAATTAAAAAAATGCCTGCAACTAGTGATGATGTGAGTGAATTTAAGGCCAGCAAAGGTTGGTTTGAGAGATTTAACCCTTTGACTGTTTCCGACGTATAAATACGTCTTACGAGCCAATGTTTCTGACGTATTTATACGCATAAATTCTAGCAGCTTCAAATCAAGCAGGAGAAAGCTGGTAGGCCCACATGTGAGAGAATGGGTCTCCATGGTCAGTGTGCACCATATAAAAAAAATCGGGGAGCCAGTGGTGCATTGTGGGAATGCCATTTCAGTTGTCCTTTTTCAGCATGTCTAGCGGTAAGAAATATGTGATTCCCCAGCAAATCTGGGACTCTTCTCTTCCCAAGTGATGCTCAAACACAGATGGAAGTGTCAGTGAAGATCAATTTCATGATTTGGAGGAGTTTGAGACCAAAAGCAATGGAGGAGGAGGAGGGGGAGGAGGGGAGGAAGAGGGAGGAGGAGGAGGGAGGAGGAGGAGGAGGGAAGGAAGAGGAGGAGGAGGAGGAGGAGAAGAGGAGGAGGAGGAGGAGGAAGAAGAAGATGTAATAATATTGTTCCCTTGAATCAAGAAAAAAAAAAGTCCCACCCATGACAGTGACAAGATAAGGGAGATAACATCTGATAAGAGCTGACTTTGATGAGCGTAAAGGAGGGTAATATTACATGACCATCGCCCTCCCTTTGTTTTTGCTGGTACACAAACATTTGTCTGTCTGTCTATTTGTCTGTCTGTCAAGCTCCCTGTCTGTCCATCTAGCTCTCTGTCTCAGAGAGAGCCACAAGACTGTGTCATCACGTTTACTCACATCTTCAAGCAGAGTATAGCACTTTGTCTGGATTTCTTGGGTTATCCTAGGTAATTTACACTATGTATACTTGTATTTATGTGTACCTGTGAGACAGAGATAGGCAGACAGATAGAAAGAGAGACAGATTGAAAGATATAGAATGAGGGAGAAAGATAATTAGATAGAATGGAGGAGGGGAAGCAGCATCCGACCCCATTGTTTTGACAGGCGGTAGGGGTAGTGACTAATGAGACAATATGTCACTTTGACAGCTGCCGACTTCTGACTCAAAACAATTATAAGCCACACACTCGCACACAAGACAAGGAGGAGGAGAAGGAGGAGGAGGAGGAGGAGAAGGAGAAGGAGAAGGAGAAGGAGGAGGAGGAGGAGGAGGAGGAGGAGGAGGAGGAGAAGGAGAAGGAGAAGGAGGAGGAGAAGAAGGAGGAGGAGAAGGAGGAGGAGAAGGAGGAGGAGGAGAAGGAGGAGGAGAAGGAGGAGGAGGAGAAGGAGGAGGAGGAGAAGGAGGAGGAGGAGGAGGAGGATGATTGTTTGTTTGTTTTTGTAAACAAGTTTTGTAAACAATATATTGATAATTATGTTTGTGTGCTTATTGTGTTGTATACAACGAGTGTATATATATACATTGCACCTTACTTTGGTCTCATAGGCCACATAAGTTATGTGAAAAAATAAAATAGTGAAAAAAACAAAAAACCTTCAATTACAAGTAAACTAAAGTTTACCGGGTGAGCGGCAGTCGCCGCTGTTGCCATACGCAGCTCATTTTCTGCAAACTTCACGGCTCTATATCTCAGTAAGTACCGATGGCAAAAATTTTTTTTTTTGGACTAAAACACTCAGAAAAATAATCTTAACATTTTCATAAGAAAAAATATTTTTTTTTTTTTTAATATTTGGCGACATAGAATGACAGTTTCAGAGAGGGGCCTGAAACAGTCAAAGGGTTAAGAAGCGTAGTGGCATACATAGTGTGATAAGGCATGGTGAGGCTGCCAGTTCGGACCACAAAGCAGCTGAAAAATATGTGCAGGAATTCAAGAAGTACATAGACAGTGAAGGACTGAAACCTGAACAAGTGTTTAATTGTGATGAAACAGGCCTGTTTTGGAAGAAAATGCCAAGCAGGACCTACATTACTGAGGAGGAAAAGGCACTCCCAGGACATAAGCCTATGAAAGACAGGCTTACTCTGTTGATGTGTTCCAATGCTGGTGGTGAATGCAAAGTGAAGCCTTATTAGTGTATCACTCTGAAACTCCCAGACCGTTCAGGCAAAAGAATGTCCTCAAGGCTAATTTGTGTGTGCTGTGGAGGGCAAACAGTAAGGCATGGGTCACTAGGGACTTTTTCTATGACTGGTTACACCATGCATTTGCCCCCAATGTGAAAGATTACCTAACTGAAAAGAAATTAGAACTTAAGTGCCTCCTGGTGTTAGACAATGCCCCTGGTCATCCTACAGACGTGGCAGAGCGACTTTATGGGGACACGAAATTCATTAAGGTGAAGTTTTTGCCTCCTAATACCACTCCTCTCCTGCAGCCCATGGACCAGCAGGTTATTGCAAACTTCAAAAAACTGTACACAAAAGCTCTGTTTGAAAGGTGCTTTGTAGTGACCTCAGAAACTCAACTGACTCTAAGAGACTTTTGGAGAGATCACTTTAATATCCTCAATTGTGTAAACCTTATAGGTAAGGCTTGGGAGGGAGTGACTAAGAGGACCTTGAACTCTGCTTGGAAGAAACTGTGGCCAGAATGTGTAGACAAAAGGGATTTTGAAGGGTTTGAGGCTAACCCTGAGAATCCTATGCCAGTTGAGGAATCCATTATGGCATTGGGAAGGTCCTTGGGGTTGGAGGTTAGTGGGGATGATGTGGAAGAGTTGGTGGAGGAGGACAATGAAGAACTAACCACTGATGAGCTGATAGATCAACTTCAACAGCAAGAGGCCAGACCTGAGGAAACTGGTTTGAAGGAGGGGAGAGAGAAATTGAAGAAATTGCCTACTACAAAGATTAAGGAAATCTGTGCAATGTGGCTGAAAGTGCAAACCTTTATGGATGAAAATCACCCTCACACAGCTATTGCAAGCCGTGCTGGTGACTATTACACTGATCATGTAATTGTGCATGCCTTTTTCAGTTTGTGTGTATTAAAATTAATATTTCATGTGGTAAAAATGTTTTTTTTTCATACTTTGGGGTGTCTTGCATGGATTAATTTGATTTCCATTATTTCTTATGGGGAAAATTCATTTGCATAACGATAATTTCGCATAACAATGAGCTCTCTTGCACAGATTAATATCGCTATGCGGGGGTCCACTGTATATGCTTGTACATGTATGTGTAGTGTGACGTAAGTGTAAGTAGAAGTAGCAAGACGTACCTGAAATCTTGCATGTTTATGAGACAGAAAAAAGGACACCAGCAATCCTACCATCATGTAAAACAATTACAGGCTTTCGTTTTACACTCACTTGGTAGGACGGTAGTACCTCCCTGGGCGGTTGCTGTCTACCAACCTACTACCTATAAATCAACAGACTTATTCCCCTATAATTTTTACACTCTCCTTTGTCCCCTTTGCCTTTATACAAAGGAACTGTGCATGCTCTCTGCCAATCCCTAGGTACCTTACCCTCTTCCATACATTGATAAAATAAAAGCACTAACTTCTCCAAAATTATATCCCTACCTGCTTTTAACATTTCTATCTTTATATCATCAATCCCAGATGCATTACCCCCTTTCATTCTACCCACTGCCTACACACTTCTGCCACACTAACAACTTGTTCTTCCTCACTTCTCTGTTAATCTTCCTTGCCCTATATATGAAATCACATTTTCCCTAGCTTCATCAACCTTTAACACTTCCTCAAAATATTCTCTAAATCTTTCCGATACCTCTAACTCTCCATTTAATAACTCTCCTCTCCTATTTTTAACTATCAAATCCATTCGCTCCCTAGGCTTTCTCAATTTATTAATCTCACTCCAAAACTTTTTCTTATTTTCAACAAAATTTGTTGATAACATCTCACCCATTGTCTCAACATCTCACCCATTGTCTCATTTGCTCTCTATTTTCATTCCTTCACCACTCTCTTAACCTCTCTCTTTCTCTCCATATACTCCTCCCTCCTTGCATCACTTCTACTTTGTAAAAACCTGTCATATGCTAACTTTTTCTCTCTTATTACTCTCTTTACATCATTCCACCAATCGCTTTTCTTCCCTCCCACACCCACCTTCCTGTAACCACAAACTTCTGCTGAACACTAAATAGTGAACTTACCCTATACATCTTCTACCCCATTGCTTATACTCACACTAGCCCATCTGTCCTCCATGTTTTTTATATCTTACTCTAACTTCCTCCTCCTTTAGTTTATAAATCTTCACCGCTCTCTTACTTGCTGCTTCCATTTTCCTTGTATCCCATCTACCTTTTACTCTCACTGTAGCTAAAACTAAAAAGTGATCTGATATATCTGTGGCCCCTCAGTGAACATGTACATCCTGAAGTCTACCCAACAGTCTTTTATCTACCAATACATAGCTCAACAAACTACTGTCATTATGCCCTATATCATATCTTGTATACTTATTTATCCTCTTTTTCTTAAAATATGTGTTACCTATAACCAAACCCATTTGTATATAAAGTTCAATCAAATGCTCCCCATTATAATTTACATCTGGCACCGGAAACTTACCTACCACACCCTCTCTAAACGTTTCTCCTACTTTAGCATTTAGGTCCCCTACCACAATTACTCTCTCACTTGGCTCAAAAGTTCCTACACATTTGCTTAACATCTCCCAAAATCACTCTCTCCTCTACACTCCTCTCTTCTCCAGGTGCATACACGTTATGACCTACTTTTCACATCCATCCCTTATTTTAATCCACATAATCCTGAAAGTATGTGGCATAAATGTTGCACTTGGGTTATTATCTAGGTTTTTGGTATTTCATTGACCACTTGTGGCCACATCCATCACAAAGCCACTAAAGTTGGGGTCAACATCACTTACCTCGAAAAAAGAGTGTTAATACAACATTGTGCTAGTGAATCCCTGGAGTTTGCCACGCAGTTTGCCTTAGCTGGCACTCAGTTGAACTAGTGCTCCCACGAGGTACTAAGTAGTCCCAGATTTTTTTAATACTGCACACAGTGAGTATTAAGACCCATTCTATTCTGACTAGGCCTCTCAAGCCTAGCATGCCAAATTTGAATGCTGAAAAAATAGTTGATCAGTGTCTGGAGTGCTAGTAGTACTATGCGTACATCAAAATTTTAAAGGGTTTTAAAAAAAGTTTTTTTTTTTAAAATTTTAATTAAAACATATCAGAATTATGTATTTTAAGTTTTTGTCATATTTTACTTTTATTGATGTTTTAGAGTTTTCACAAAGCTGTCAAACTTAGGGGAAAAATTTGAGTCCTGCAGAGAGGAGGAGTGGACCAAAAATTGAGAGAGAGAAAGCTCATATGTTTTCAGAAAGTGAGAGCTACAAAATTTCCCTACTTCTTTGTTGTTGTTGTGTTATAAAACCTTTTTTAATTCTTTAACCCTTGGACTGTTTCGTGTATATGTATGTTTACGAGCAATGTGTTTACTATACAGTTATACTAAAAAATTTAGGGGCTTCAAATAAAGGGGAGAAAAAGCTGCAGGCCCCATATAAAGGAAAAGGGTTGTTGGTCGGTGCCTGTACAAAAAAAACCTGCAGCACGATGAAATGGGGAAAAAAAAAAACTCCGCCCGTGTTTTTGGATTAAAGTCCCGACTTTAAGGTGTTTTTTTTTGTATTTATGGTTATTTTCTCATTTTCTTGGGTCTCATTTGTTTAGAAGGGAAAAAGTATTACAGAAAAAAAAGTTTGTTTTTTGTTTTGTTTTACTATGAAAAGGCCCTTAAAAATGGACCCAAAAATTTAAAAGGAAATGTTTGTTTTTTGAGATGTTCGGAGTAAACAAAAGTGTCATTGCCAATAATGCCAACTAGCCATTTGTATTGCGTCATCAATGATTTTGCTTATTTATACAATTTTACAAATTGCGTGCTGTAACAGTAATCTTCTATTGTTTGAAAAAAAAATTAAAAATAAAAAGAGAGTAATTCAGGGGGGCTGGAGCATGATCATGAACAAAAAAAATGTTTTTTTAGAGCAGGAAATGTCTGCATTGTTCTTTCTGGACCCTATTTAAAATTTGGCATTTTTTTTAAATTTGCGTGAATTGGCCAAACTGCCAATTTTTTTTGCCCACTTTTTTGAGTATTTGAAATCGGGGGTAAAACGGGCTTTCTTGTATCATTTGATAAAAACAAATAGAGTTCTAAAGAAATAACTTGGTAAACTGGAACAATGGAATTAGCTGAAAATAGGGCTCAAAGTGGGCGAAATTGCCAGTTATAAAATCGCTGAGGTCAAAACTTTGCGGAGCATAATTCGTAATTTTTCCCTCAAATTTCATACTTTTGGTGTTTTCCCTTTGGGAAGAGATTCTCTATCATTTCTAAAAAAAAAAAAAAAATTCAAAAATTTTGTGACCCCAGGGGGGACCCGGTTTGGGGGTTCCCGACAGTAAAAGGGTTTAAAAATTTTCCGTCGGTTCTCTTGAAACCGGTATATATAAAATCGAAACATATGCTTTTTTTCAAAATTTAAAAATCAGAGTAAATCATCCTTTTTCATAGTATAGAAAAAATTTATTTGTGATGCGTTTGTGTACGTTTTATTAATAAAACACTTTTATTTTTATTTTATAAAATATTGAGATGTTATTTTCGGGGTTTATCCCCATAAAAGTGTAAAAAAAATGGCCGAATGAAATTTTTCTGGGGCCACTGCGCTTCTGTTTTATTTTTTTAAAAAAAAACCCTGAGGGCCCGTCCTGTAGTTTCAGCTTTAAAGCCACGGTCGTGCCGTGACTCGTATGGTCAGCTCCTCATCGGGTAACTACTAAAATACTCTTTTTTTAACCCAAAACAAGCCCTTGAAATTCGTCTCTCAAAACACAAAAGAACAGACAGGGCCAAAACAACCACCCCACCGTGTAAAAAAAAAAGCTTTTGTTTTGTCACCAATTATTCCCATTCTTTTTAAACAATTATTGAGTTTTTCCCCCTTCCCCATCTATACTCAAGCAGAAAGGGTCCCCCCGACCCTCAAAGGAGGTGATAATGGAATGAAAAAACTTGGCCCTTTTAAAAATTTGCCCTATATCAAAAATTTTTAAAAAAATTTTAATTTAAAAGACTATATTTAGTACCCCAAACTATTATTAACCCCTGTATTTTGGGAATTTAGACCAAAAAAGAAAAAATGAGCAGTTATACAAATGCTTAAATGCTTGAAAGTGTGTGTGTATGTTTTGCTCCATTATTGTTAAAATTTTCATTGTGCATTCTTAGTAATTAAAAAATCAACTCCCTCATTTTGTGTTTTTACTAGTAAGCATAAGTCCCTTATGTGTTTTTGTTATTTACTATTGTTCGCTTAAACATTAGCTAAATTTTGATCTTTCTTGTCCATTTACTACCTCATTTTTTTTAAATATATCAATTGATTTCTTAAAAAATTTAAAAATTTTCTTTTTTTAAAAAATTTTCAATTTACTTTTAAAATTTTTGACATTTAAATAACCATTTTTGTCAAATTACTTTACCTGTTTTTACCACATTTCTATCTTAGATTACTTTAATTATTTTTGTACTGCCTATAAACCCAAATATAACACCAGTGCAATATTGAATGAAATAAAAAAATTTCTTTTTCATTTTTTTTTAATATTATTTTTACTAAAATTTTTTAAAACACCATTTTACTACCAGTAATTTTTTTTTTGTACATTAAACATTATTTATACTTCCCCCCAAATTTTGTTTCCAAATTTTAAGTTTGTATTTTCAA
Source organism: Cherax quadricarinatus (assembly GCF_026875155.1). Classification (NCBI taxonomy): domain Eukaryota; kingdom Metazoa; phylum Arthropoda; class Malacostraca; order Decapoda; family Parastacidae; genus Cherax; species Cherax quadricarinatus. Next base: position 32,035,740 of record NC_069460.1, on the reverse strand, counting down.
CCCCAACTTTTTAAATTTTCCTTTGTACCTGTTTTACGTGTACTGGGTATGTCCCATCTTCTATCTATTATAACCAAGACATTTCCCTTGTTATTTTTTTACTTTATTCTTTTTGGGACTTTAATTGTGAATTTTTTTTGTCAATTTAAATCTAGTTTAATCTTTTCTTGTCAACACCTATTTCCCGGGGCTCTTTGTGCAATTGCAGTACCTTTCAAATTGTATTTTTTATTATAAATTTATATTTTTTAATTCCTCCATTGTCCCTTTAACTTTTGTTTACCATTACTTAAATTTTTGTCCCTTTTTTTTTTCTCCTTTTTTTTAGCTTTTTTTTAAAATACCTAGTTTTTTATTCACAATTTTAAAAAATAAGGTGCTATTTTAGGTGTAAAATGAATAAATTCACATTTTTTCCTTATATTCCCCAAATTCATTTATTTGATTACCATTTTTTTTTTACCCCAACTATTTGTCCCTTTTATATTATAAAATTTTATACTTAATTCTAACTTTAAAAAAATTACCTTTTTTGTACTACCTATATCATATTCCCCTGTCCATTATTTAATCTCACTTTATTTGTATTAGTCCCTTTTATTTTGTCTCCTTTATTTTTGCTTAAAAAAAAAAAAAAAATACCCTTAGTCTTATTTTTAATTTGTTTAAAAAATTCAGGTGCTTTTTTTTAGCTTAAGGGTATTTACTTTGTTTTTTACTTAAATTTTAATATGATTTCATCAATCTTACGTTACAAGCATTGTCTGATACCAACCCTTATTTAATGACTTTAAAGAATCAAACGTTTCTGTAAATTTACACTGCAGAAAATCAAAGGGCCCCTTTTCAGTGCCAACAAAACATAATATCTTTTTAACTTAAAAATTGATCTTTAAGAAGCATTCGATGACCCCTAGCATTATTATTCCCTTTCATGCCCAAAATGTCCATCATTAACAATGAAACTGGCTAAAACCTGATGTACAGTGTCTATGCCTTCCTGGTTACACAGCCATACACAACTGTAGGCCCGCCAACACGGGGGTGGACAGCCAAATACTACTCAGACCAATAGAATGTATCACTAAATTCTTGCACAAGGGAAAGAACATGGGGATATTAATAGCTAAATTTAAAACCAAATACTACAAAAACCCCTACATTTATAAACATCTACAGGTTCCCCAAATAAACATTTGCCCAAATTTGTCAAAACCTAGGAAATTGATAAAATGATGCACACATGAACAAAGATCACTTACTACTCTCGGTGACTTCAATATAAATCTCCTGCAAGCAAGGACCACAAAGTTACTGAATTCAAAACACAATGAGTAAAGTTGTTATACCAAAAGTAACAAAACCTACAAAAATTCAGAGACTAGTGTTTCCCCACTTGACCACATCTGGGGCCAACACCATATCCCCCTTTTAAAAAAGGCATAATTTCAGATATACCATGGACCATACTATTTCCTATAAAATTGGTTTAAAATACCCAAAGACATACTAAAGTCACCTTTTAGATTCCAATGGGGCAGCCATTTAAAAATTCACAACGAGTAGCAAAAATTGATTGGGCCCCTGAGCTAGAAATTATCAGTATTGACGAAATGTATTTAAAAATTTTTAAAAAAAACCCAATACCCCCCATAACAAGCACTGCCCCAAAAAAAATAAAAAAGATGACAGCTAAGAGATGAACAGGGCCCTGGCTAAAACCCCCATTTTCCCAAAACCATAAAAACAAAAAACCAATATGAAAGCAGTACGAATGGGTCACATAACCAGGGGACCAAACAAAAGTTACTCGTCATCCTAACCCCTGATAAGAAGGGCAAAAAATTGTTTATGGAAAGTTATCCAAATTACGAGGTGAATAAAAAAGACCCGGGAAAAAATATCAGAAATTTTGGGAACAAAAAGATATCAGAAAAACGAAAAAAATTAGCAAAAACAGGAACCCCAACTCCACCAACAGAAACATCAAACAGCTCAATGATTTTTTTCTCCCCTTAGGACAAAAAACCCTTTCCAAAAAATCCCCAAATCAGATACCCCCCCCAAATGATACCTCCCGGCAATTACCCGAAACCCCTGTTCTGCTCCAACTAACCCATCGAAGCTCCCTTATATCAACGCACTAAAAAACAAGGCAGGAGATTTAAATACCTTACCCCCTTATATACAAAAAATGTCACAAGTGTAACCCAAACATTGCAACACTCTTTAACAAATCCATTGTCTCCCCTTCCCTCGTATAAAATACAAAGGGTCCCCCCATCCCAAAAGGAGGAGACCCCAAAAAAGAGTTGAAAATATGGCCCAAAATCCAAATTACCCCTCTCTCAAAAATCTTCGAAAAAAAATTTAATTTATAAAAAGAATCTACTCCCACCTTTTCTCCCCCAAAAATATCAACCCTGCCAATTTTGGGTTCAGGCCAATAAAAATATAATGATGCTATATACCAGCTAGAACATATATACCTGCATAGAGAAAAAGAGTCCCACTGGGGATCTTCATTGACTTTCGTAAAACTTTTGATACAGTTGACCATGACTTGCTCCACGTAAAATTGTCACACTATGGTAGAAGAGGGCACTCCTCAACTACCTCAAGTCTAACCTCAGCAACAGAAGCCAATATGTGTACGCAAATGGGGCAAACTCTTCTGCGCAACCAATTACAGTTGGTGTCCCACAGGGAAGTGTCCTTGGCCCTCTTCTCTTTCTCCTGTACTAAATGACCTTCCAAATGCTTCGCAATTACTCAAACCCACACTATTTGCAGATGACTACTTACATATCTTCTGTCACCCGAGCCCAGTCACGCTAGCCAATTACTGTAAATACCGAATTCCAGAAAATATCTACCTGGATGAGGACTAACAAACTTACACTAAACATTGACAAAACCTACTTCATTCAGTTTGGTAACAGAGCTACAGATGTCCCTCTTAACATAATGATAACGGATCACCTATCACAAAGCTTAACAGAGGGAAAATTCTTAGGAATTCACCTTGATAATAGACTCAAATTTCATACACATATACAACAATATTTCTAAGAAAATTTCAGACTGTAGGCATACTATCGAAGATACGGTACTATGTTCCACAGTCAGCCCTCCTGGCCCTATATCACTCTCTTATTTTACCCCTATCTCACCTATGGAATTTGTGCATGGGGCTCAACAACAATTAACCATCTCAGACCACTAATTACCCAACAAAAGGCTGCAGTTAGAATGATAACAAATTCTCACTACAGGCAGCACACTCCACCAATATTCAATACCCTAAACCTTACTCACCATACAAAACATCCATACTTATTACTGCACCTATTTAGACTTACATAGAAACTTAACTCTGATATTAACCTCCTCAAACATCTCCTTGCCATCCTCAACAGAACACATGACCATAACACAAGGCACAGATCACTCTTTGATGTTCCTCGTGTCCATCTCACACTATGCAAAAACTCAATGCACATAAAGGCCCTAAAATCTGGAATTCATTACCTGTAAATATAAAAGAAACACTACCTGTTATAAATTCAAGTCTCTTCTCAAAGATCACTTACCCAAAAACCAAATAAATACTGAATAACTGAACCTTATAAATTGTATATCTTAAATGTTTCTCACAATTATATCACATAAATGTTAAACCTAAAACCCAATCTAACTTTATTATTTTTTAAATACACTACCTAACAGAATACTCCATACGACTGAATGTACAACAATGCATGCAACCATATGACCTGTCTTTGTAATACTCATTTGTGCTTTATAGTTATCTGTTTACAATAATGTATTATCACTGATTTCATCATTGCTTAGTTAATTTTAAGCCAGCCCAAAATGCTATGCATGGTATAAGTGGCTTTGGCATGCTGCTCTTATCTGTATTTTTTTGTACCTCTGTATGTATGCTCAAATTGTTAATAAATAAATAAATAAATAAATATATTCTGCATCGAAAATAATGAAATTCCCCTGGAACTTTTCATATACCTATAAAAAGCATTTGACACAGTTGACCATGACCTATTGCACCTAAAACTCGAACATTTCGGGGTCAGAGGACACTCTCGCAATTACTTAAAATCTTAGAAACCAGTATGTACAGTAATACCTTGTCTGATGATTGCCCCAACTTACAAGTTTTTCGAGTTATGAGCCGTCGCTCGGTCAGTTTTTTGCTTTGAGTTGTGAGCCGAAATCCAAGTTACGAGTGAGCTTCAGATATGCCGCCACTCACAGGTGAGAGAAAATTTCAAAAACCTCGATAATAACCAGTGCCAGAATGTTCTATAACGTATGCCCTAAGTTAAGAGAAACAATTCTGGAACATGTTTGTCAGGCTGACTGGCTGGGTGGCCAGCTGCCTGACTGATTTGCTTTGACTGTCTCTATCTCCTTCTGTCTGTCTGTATCTATCTCTGTCTCTGTCTATCTGTGTGTCTATTTCTATCTCTGTCTCTCACAGGTACACATAAATACAGTTATACTTAGTGTAAATTTCCTAGGATAATCCAAAAAAATCCAGACAAAGTGCCATACTATGCTTGTAGATATAAGGCATAATAAGCATGACTGGCAAGTGATACACCTTTTCATTTGCTCAGGAATCAGACGTGACTGACTCTGCATCATTTGTAACACCTATTGGTTCATGAGTGGCTCTCTCTCTCTCTCTCTCTCTGAGACTGAGAGACAAGTAAGGAGACAGGAAGACAGAAACACAGGCAGACAGAAAGACAGATAAGCAGAGACAAAGATAAACATAGAGCTAGACAGTCACAGACAAATAGACAGATAGAAACAGACAAACAAATAGATAGACGGACATGTTTATTTGTAACTGTGAAAAATAAATCCAAGGCAATGGACGTTCATCAAATGTCACTCCACTTGCAGTGGAATGACAGACAGATAGACAGATACAGAAACAAACAGATAGACAGACATGTTTGTAACAGTGAAAAATAAAGCCAAGGCAGTGCACAATCATCAAACGTCACTCCACGAGTGTCACTCCACTTGCAGTGGAGTGACACTCATCTTACACCGTGCTTCAAGGAGTTTCATATGTACATATTGTTATAAAAAATGCGATTTCTAATAAGCATAGAGATCTCCAGTGATACTGAAAGAACTGCCCTTCTAGCATCCAGCCTGTTACTGGGTGTTTTCCCAATAAGTAGTCAGTATCCTGGTCCAGTTATCCATTAGAATTCAATAATAATTATTAGTGCTTCAAGATTGCAATTGGTAGGTTACTAACTAAAGAAATTAAAATTTAATAAGTTTATTTATAACAAAATTGTCTAGGAGTATATTATCAAATTAAATTTATCAAAGTAATCAAAATAATAATATTCATGAAGCATGGGTGATGAATGTTGCAGCGAGGAGAAGGCTGGAGCAGTGGAGATGTCATGTCTGAGGGCAATGTGTGGTGTGAATATAATGCAGAGAATTCGTAGTTTGGAAGTTAGGAGGAGGTGCGGGATTACCAAAACTGTTGTCCAGAGGGCTGAGGAAGGGTTGTTGAGGTGGTTTGGACATGTAGATTATTATTATTATTATAATCAAGGGGAAGTGCTAAACCCGTAGGATTATACAGCACTTGGGGGGGGGGGATGTGGAAGGCATTCAGGCTTAATTCGGGGAACTGGAGCACAGATCCAATTCCCTAAATCAAGAGCCCCTCACCAACATCAAGAAACCTTCCCTGAGGGGTCGGACATGTAGAAAGAATGGAGTGAAACAGAGTGACTTCAAGAGTGTATCAGTCTGTAGTGGAAGGAAGGCGGGGTAGGGGTCGGCCTAGGAAAGGTTGGTGGGAGGGGGTAAAGGAGGTTTTGTGTGCGAGGGGCTTGGACTTCCAGCAGACATGCGTGAGCATGTTTGATAGGAGTGAATGGAGACAAATGGTTTTTAATACTTGACGTGCTGTTGGAGTGTGAGCAAAGTAACATTTATGAAGGGGTTCAGGGAAACCGGCAGGCCGGACTTGAGTCCTGGAGATGGGAAGTACAGTGCCTGCACTCCGAAGGAGGTGTGTTAATGTTGCAGTTTAAAAACTGTAGTGTAAAGCACCCTTCTGGCAAAACAGTGATGGAGTGAATGATGGTGAAAGTTTTTCTTTTTTGGGCCACCCTGCCTTGGTGGGAATCGGCCAGTGTGATAATAAAAAAAAAAAAATAATCACTTCTCTCATGTACAGAAATATTGTGCTGAAGGCACATATCACATTTTTACATCTTAAGTACAGTCTGGTACATTAACATTTATTAAGATATTTCAAATATGTACAAGCAAGTTTGTGTGTATGTGTGTAAGTGCTCTAAGTAGTTCGCTATGTCTCAAAACTCAACTAGACTTAAACCAATGACTGACAAAGTCCTCACATCAACTAACTTCTTGACCCCCTGGCAATCAGAACAGCTTGCTTGAACAATGAAACGATTACTAAGCCCATAGCTATATAACAAGCAACTGCAACACAGAATCAGGAACAAGGAGATAATATAACAACACTAAGTAGGGACCATCTGCAGATCTTCCACAAAAGTCACAAAACTCCCCTGAATCTAAGTTCAGCATAAGAAATTCCCCGACTGTGACAGTACACAGATACCAGTACAAGTTAGGTCAGAAGCTACAGCTCAGGACCTGAGTTTCTCAGAGCGTCTATGCGACACACAACCTCAGTATAACGTCGAAAATCACTAAGTCTAGACAATGTTCTGTGAACAGAGTTCTACAGAACCAACAAGAAAGCGACAGAGACAAAATTAAAACTGTATTGAAGTTTAAAACAAATTCCAGTCACAGAATAAATCAAAAAAACTAATGTGAAGAACCTTGGAGTGAAAATGTCAGAAGAAATCATTTTCAAGGACTTCAACACTGTATCTGACACATCTACTAGGAAAATGATTGGCTGGATATTGAGAACCTTCAAAAACTGTGGATGTCAAGCCCACAATGATTCTCTTCAAATTGCTTTTTCTCACTAGGCTGGAATATTGCTGTACACTAACAGCCTCCTTCAAGACAGGCAAAATTGCAGACCTGGAGAATGTACAAAGCACTTTCACAGCACACATAAGTATGATAACGCACATAAATTACTGGAAATGACTGAAGTCCCTTGATTTATATTCCCTGGAATTCAGATGAGAAAGATATATGATAATATACACTTAGAAAATCCTGAAGGGACTAGTCCCAAATTTGCACACGAAAATCACTCCCTACAAAAGTGAAATACTGGGCAGGAGATGCAACATCCCCCTAATGAAAAGCAGAGGCACCACATGTAAAATAAAGTTTATTTCTTTGTGAAGGTTGCAATGTGTAATTACAGTTGTGATTTGCTAAGTACAAAGATAGCCACTATCATGCCCAGGCATTTCGGGCCAACTAATCCTAATACATAGTAACTAATTAAAACTAGACGAGATAATAGTACATAGTAACTATACTTAAAACTAGACAAGTAATAGTGGTTAGCTGTTTTACAATCTTATTTAAACTTAATACAAGTGAGTAGGGTTCAGTAAAATAAGTTTGAAATTACACACAAAATCTACCTTACAAGTAATGGTGCAGGTGGTAATATTTTATTGAATGGCAGAATTAAAAAGCTAGGAGACAACACAGTAAGTGTCAGGGGCTCAAGACTGTTCAACTGCCTCCCAGAATACATAAGGGGATTACTAATAGACCCTGGTTGTCTTCAAGAAAGTACTGGATAGGTACGTATAGTTAGTACCCGATCAGCCAGGCTATGGTTGGTATGTTGGTTTGCCTGTGGCCAGCAGCAGTAGCCTGGTTCATCAGGCCTTAACCCTTTGACTGTTGAAAGGCCCAATGAAATTAAGACACATGTGCAACATCTAAGTATCTTTATTGTAGATGTTTCGCCATCCAGTGGCTATCAATACAAATTCCAGGACATAACTTGAAGACAGTTGGACTATATACAGAAGATGAGGTAATCAGTCCCTCAACCTTGGAGTAGGTGTGAAGAGCACCGTAGTCGTGAAGATTCTGAAGCAGAAGCAAGGACCTTGGCACTTATATACTGACGTCAGGTGCAGCAGATGAGGGCATAGTCACTGGTAGGCGGGATTCCCCAGTGGAAGTAGGTCCTTCCCAAAGAGATGGGTTAGTTGTAGTAGTAGTTGTCGTAGTTGTGAAGGTAATGTACATGTCCTCAGAATCAAGATTCCATGATGCTGCAGTGTCTGACAAGCTGTGCAAGAATGGTATATAATACCAACATACTATTCTTGCACTGAAAGGCCCAATCCTGAAGTGTCTCCTGGTGTCGCAAAATTGAAAAAAAAAAAAATTCTTATGAAAATGTTATGATTATTTTTCTGATTGTTGTAGTCCAAAAAAAAAAAAAATTCCCATCAGTACTTACCGAGATATAGAGGCGTGAAGTTTGCATAAATGAGCCGCGTTATGGCGACAGCGGCGACTGCCACTCACCGGTGAACTTTGGTTTACTTTTATTCGACGGTTTCTTGTTTTTTTTTCACTATTTTATTTTTTCACATAACTTTTGTGGCCTGTGAGACCAAAGTATGGTGCAATGTTCATATATACACTCGTTGAATGTAACACAATTATAGCAAAAACACTAGTATCATCATAATGCTTATAAAACTTGTTTACACAAACAAACAATCTAAAAATTTTTTTATTAGGATTGTTCTATAATATATATACAAATGTACAATCACTGGACACTTTTCTAGAAGTGCTGCAGCTTGTGGAATTCTTTGAAACATGGGTATAAGCACAATGGTGTTTTACACTCCTTACACATAAAACAAGTGTCTCTGCGTTTTTGTGGGATGTCCACAGACAAAACACCTCTTTTGAGCATTTTTCTTGAGAGCAGTAGCAGGCAGTGGTATGAAGTAGTGATCACCAGGCCTCAGACGATAGGACATGTGTTGATAATTTCGTGGGCGCTGGTCTATTGTAAATGTTGTTCCTTGGTACTTGAATATTATTTGTCTGATGACTGACAAACAAAATTCACCATTATTTGGGTTTGTTGTTGGAAATGTCAAGAAGATGGAAAAAGAGTTTTATGTGCCACTTATAACTCTTGCGAACACAATCAGCAAACCCAATCTGCGTGTCACATTTGTCCACTAAGCGCCATATTGAGGTTGTTAATCTATCATACAGCTGCAGATTTTACAACTGGGTTCATTGGTCTCTAGTCTGCTTGCCACTGTCTACCATTTCGTGTCGGTGAACTGATGTCAACAGTGTGACATTCATTTGTCATGCCACCGAAATGCCATGATGTCATTTGCAGCAAACACCTGCAACTCAACCTCTACGACATGCCAGCGTCGAACCTAGGCTTATGCTTACGATTTCCACGCACTGTGCCACACACATCTGTCATGTTCACTCGCAAGAAAATCACTGATTGAAGGGCTTGTGTACCAGTTGTCAGTATATAAATATGGCCCTTACCAAGATATGGTTCTATCATTTGTTCTAACCACACCACCAGAGATACCCAGTAACTTCCTGGTATCTTGCAATGTTTTTACTGTCAATGTACACAATTATATCCAAAACCAGACCAGTTTTGCAATCACACAGTACAAATAACTTTATACCAAAGCGTTTCCTCTTGCTTGGTATATACTGCTTGAATGAGAGTCTTCTTTGAACAAAATCAAAGGACTCATTCAATAACATGCTTCCTGAAGGGTTAAAAATACATACAGCACTTTTGTTTCAGGTACATAAAACATATTTTTGATCTTTTATAACCTGTCGCTTTGTCATGCCTTGTTTTGTCTGAAAAGTGTAGCATATGTAACAGTAGCACAAATTGTTCATGGTTAATGTCATTGAAAGCTGGGGTTGAAATCAGGCAGTCTGTTGACCAGTATGTGTTGACAGTGTGCTCATAAACATGTGGCATAAGCATTATTGTGGCAAAGAACAGATACATCTCTGCCACAGTTGTGTCCTTCCACTGGTGTGAGGTGTGATCTTGGTGAAAGAATTGTGTTTGTTCATGGTGTACTTGTTACGACTTAATCTTCACCGTAACAATAGGGGCACAAATAACTCCATTTTTTTTTTGTTAGTTTTATTTTATTACCAATCATTTAGTTTCATTGGTATTTGGTTAGTGAATTAAAATAACCACAAGCAATTATAAATGAAATACTATACAGCAAGAAACCAGTCTTACGTTCAATTCTACATTTAACAGAGTATGATACAATAATTTCAATTAATAATTCTACTAATCTACCATTTAACTCTTTTAGAAAGGTCTGAGGTAACGAAATAGTTATCTTTCATAAGTGACATCAATTACCAGACTTCAGGAAACTAATGGCAAAGGCAAGACAAAAGACTTGATTTAAAGTTTTAGTTTAGCTAGGAGCTTTGGTTGAAGACCGTACCGAGTCAGAGCTAGGAGCTGTACTGACCACTCAACTACTCCATAGTATGACTTCAGCTCGGCCAGAAGGCGACGCGTGGCGTCAATTCTAGAACACCAATTGGTCACTCAGTAGTGGTTACACATTCGTAATACTAACCTAATAATATATATTACAATATAATACAATGAAAGTACTTTTGATGATTCTACTGTACCCGATAATAACATATAGTCGAACCTGCTTTATCTAGCTAGTAATAAAGTGGTTCACGATATATTATTACAGAACTTATTTTAACAGGCCTTTATTTTTGTATATAATGGAGTGAAGTAGGGGAGCGTAACCCTGCCCCCTCACAACTGACGGTCGCCATTGACTTGTACTCTTCGTGGTGGGTAGCATCTGTCGTAGTAGCAGAGGTTGTAACATAGACAGCAGTCCTACATCATCTCCAGCTTTCTCCACAACATTGATGGTCATAAAAGTACCGACTCGTACTGTTAAAAATAAAAGGTATATTAATAAAGATTCAAGGCCTAGAGAGGGCATCAGCAATGAGATTGTTTTCCTTTTATATAGGAAATAGTAATAGAGAAGGGTTGAATTTCTCAAAGCCCAACGAAGTATTCTGGCATTCTTCGATTTCATAGTATTTATGAAGGTCAAAGGATTGTGATCAGAGTACACCGATACCTGATGGGGAGAAGATCCTAAATATACATCAAAATTCTCTAGGCATACAACGAGAGCTAAGGCTTCTTTTTCTATAGTTGAATAATGAATTTGGTGTTTCTTTAACTTAGAAGAAAAAATAAGAAACAGGTTTGTAATAGGTCAGAATTTGGAGCCTTCTGTAACAATGCGGCTCCCAAAGCATACGCACTGGCATCTATTTGTAAGTGGAATGGTTTATTAAAATCAGGACTTAGCAATATGGGGAAGAGGATAGTAATCTTTTTAAGTGATTAAAAGCAATTTCACAGTCATGGGTCCATGAAAACTTTGTTTTTGGACTTGTTATTCAGTTCGGGGGGAAAGCTACCTGTGCAAAATTCGGACAGAACCGACGGTAGTAACCGGCAACTCCTAAAAATCTTGATACGCTTTTCCTATCCTTAGGGGTAGGAAATTCTAAGAGGGCCTTTACTTTGGCGTTCAAAGGAGCGACTTCACTTGTCCAATCTGAAATCCTATAGTATTTAATTTTCATCTGGCCAAACTCACACTTGGACAAATTCACTGTAAAATTATGTTTACTTAAGGCGTCAAACAAGGCTTTAAGCTGTCTAAGGTGTTGGGGCCAACTGTTGCTGTATACGACTAAGTCGTCTAAGTAAGCTTCTACTCCATCCAATCCGCCCATAAGTATGTTCATAATGCACTGGAACGTAGAGGCGCATTACAGAAGCTGAAGGGCATAACGCAATACTTGTATAGGCCACCGGGTATCGTTAAAAGCCGATATCTCTTGAGCTCTTGGTGACACGGGACTTGGTAATACCCTCTTAACAAGTCCAATTTACTGATATTACTTAGCTCTGGAGACCTTGTCTATTAAGTCGTCAATTCTGGGTATTGGAATACCCATCAGGTACTGTTACAGCATTGATTTTTCTAAAATCCGTGCACATACGGGAGGTCCCGTCTGGTTTGGGGACTAGAATGCACAGGGATGCCCAAGGACTGTTACTTGGTTTTATCAACCGTGTGAGAGTAAGAAGTTCACCTCTGCCTCTAGCTCACCTTGTTTCTTGGGGACTCACTCTGTAGGGAGATTGCTTGATTGGAGTAGGTTCTCTGAGAGTAAACTATCATGCACACCCAACGTACACGGTTTTGGGACGTCGTTGAATAGGTGGAGATTTGCCTTATCAGGGATTTTATTTCGTGTCCTTTGTCCACTTCCAGATTTATCAGTAGAGAATTTATATTCTTTAAGGCTGTCGAATTGTTCAGAAGAATTGGTACTCCTATCATTTCATCCAAACTTGCTGGTACCCATTCTTGGTTCAGAGGCGTTATAGTAGAAATTGGAGAAATGATTCTGAATAGGGTTTAAGTTGGTTAATTGTGATACGTCCGTTGTGAGTTTCTCTTCTTCGGCGTCCTTACCAAGTAGTTCACGTCACTTAGGCGCTTCACGATTTCTAAAGACCTTCAATTTGGGCTGTAGAGCATATCCTGATGAAATCGTTGAACCAGAACTTGATCTTTTGGTTCAAATGAACGAAGTTTTAGTTCGACGAACGTTATTCCTCCTTCATCTTATCTCTGTGCTTGTCGTGAGTTTTCGGCGGCCAATTTCTAGCTAGGCATCAGGCGTTCTTTTCATTAAGGTAGGAGAGCTCCTAAAAGTCGGCGTTTCTTCCCCGGTCCAAGCTTCTTTGAGAACCTGTACTGGTCCTCTAATTTGATGCCCATATATTAACTCAAATGGCGAAAACTTCAAGTTGTCTTGTTCGCTTTCTCTTAGGGCAAACAAGAGTAGTGGAATAACTTCATCCCAATCTTTGGAATACTGCAAACAATAGGACCTCATCATATATCTTCAAAGTTTGATGGAACCTTTCCACCACGCCTTGTGATTGGGGTCGATAGGCCGTCGCGGATAAACCGTCTTGATCCTAACTGAGCCAAGGCTTCACAGAAAAATTTTGAAGTAAAATTCGACCCTTGATCAGATTGAACTTCTCTTGGAAATCCGAAGTGAGAGAAGAACTTAATCAATGCTCTCACTATTAGGCGAGCATTAATCCTCCTGAGAGGAACTGCTTCCAGGTACCTGGTGACGGTGTCCATGATAGTTGAACAGGAATGGTTGCCCTGCCGAGTCTTGTGTAGCGGGCCGACACAGTTGATCACCAGACGGTGAAAAGGGTTCGCTCTTACTTGTATAGGGTTCAACGGCGCAGGTGGTGGATTATGTGCAGGTTTGCCTACTAGTTGACACATGGAACAGCTTCTTACATATCCATTTCCACTTCTTCTTCATTTTTGGCCATGTGAAGTGCTTAGCAATTTTTCTAAGTCTTCTTTTGTCCCAGATGTCCACCTTGAGGACTGTCATGAGCAAACTTACATGCTAAATTTCTAAACACAGGGTAGGCATGACCACTAGATGATCACTTTTAGAGATCCTAGTTTCTTTTTCAGTAAGTCCTTCTCCCAATAGTAAGAGCTGTCACTTTTAAGGGCTTCTTCTCCCGACACAGCAAGCTTCCTGATGTCACTTAAGGAGGGGTCTATTTGGAGTTCTCTTACTAGATCCTCCTTCGAGAATAAATCTATTTCAGAAACCACCGACTTAGGAACTGGTATCGGTTCCGGGTGGACTGTTGGCTCGAAACTCGAGCTTTCGTTGAATATGTCTCCTACTCCTACATCGACGTCGTCTTGACTTCCTCCGATACCAACGGAGAATGCGAATGTTTGGTCATTGCCTGGGTTACTACGCTTAGAGGAAAGAGGGTAGGTTCCGTTCATCGTGCTTCGATGACGTAATTTTCCTCGGTTGGATTTTCCATAACTATGGGCTCTTTCCATATTCCTTCTTCCGCTAAGTCATTCCCAATCATAGGTCTACGTCTTTTATGGGGAAGTTAGTTGGAGACACTCGATTGACGTCCAGCCTGTAAAGATAGGAGTTTGACATATAACTTGTACAGGGGTACTCGCATAGTGGAGCCACCATAAGCTTCCAACAGAGCGTTGAAACCCGTATATGATCCGGCGGGGGAATGATAACAGTCCTTCTCTTAACAATGTTAAGTAGGACCCCGTATCCCTAAAGGAATTTACTTGCAACAACTGGCTATCAGTAATTCCTACTTTGCTTTTGGAAAAGTAAGGACTTCATAGCTCTTGACAAGTTTGACGATGATACCCATATTCTGCTTAGTCAACTAGGAGGATCTGTTCCTTTCCTTGGGACAGAGCGTCTACTCTTGGCTCGGACTTCCTTGGATGAGTCGTAGAGGATATGATTTGTGTGGGCAATCTATAGGACGGACTCCTTCCCTCGGTCCCTATCACGCTTTAAGCATTGTGATTTGAAATGTTCCAGCTTCGAACAGTACGAACATTTAATTTTTTCCCATGACCTATCTGGTCTATAGGATGGGCTCGATTGAATTTGGTGTTATACTTCGGGTTTACTTGTTACACGGGAGGCTGGAAGGGTTGGGTAGGTCGCCTACCGAAAGGCTCGCAGGTTCGGGTCTCGTTGTGGTTTGATAACCTGGCTGCTTTCAGAGTGTACCAACCTCTGGGAAATCTCAAAGTTGATCGCCAGCACGGCAGTCTCTAACACGTCGTTTGCGGATGGCCAACAAGATACTGGCGAACTCCTCTGGAAAATTTGCATACAAATCTTCTAGTAACATTAATTGTGATAGATCTTTTAAAGTCGTGACCCTAGAAGCTCGACACCAACGTTCAAACGCCACTGCTTTCCCTCGGGCAAAATCTAAATAAGTTTGTCCTGTTTGCTGTTTCATGGAATGAAAAGCTATTTGGTAACTAATAGGGAGCATGTCATATGCTTCTAAAATAGTTCTCTTTACTACGTCGTACTGGACATAAAACTCATATGGTAAGGAGGTGACACAAGACTGCGCCTTTCCATATAGAGACGTGTGCAGCAATGTGGCCCATTTGTCTTTGGGCCAGCCATTGAACGTGCCTGATTCTCAAAAATTTCAAAGAATTCATCTAAGTCTGTTTCGTTAAACTTAGGTACCATCAGAGCTGCTTTATGTAAGTCAAACCCGGTTACAGTGCTCTTCACATCTCTTTCTTCCGGAACTCCCTTCTGCTTTGTTTCAAAATGAAACCTTTCATGCCTAAATTCTTCCTCGTTTAGATATCTTCTAGCTCGATTTTGAGAGTTTTGTAATAGTATATATGCGTTCTATTCTCTCTAGTTGTCATCGGACGTGAAATTCCCAAGAGGTAATGACACCGAGGGGAATTCGGGCGTCTTCTCGGAAGTATTTTGGACGAGCACACTCCTAAAATTATCCCGTCACTTGACTGAAGGTTCGTTCCAACCACCAATACATACTCTGGGGAAATGAATGGGGGAGAGCTTTGAGACTGGACTGAGTAGTAAGGCCTTGTAAACCCTGGTTCAACTTCATTATTTAAGGCAGTTCCCATCTGTGGGATTTCTGCTTCTCGAACTGAGAAATAAAACTATCTTCCGAATCTAATTCTGGCATTGCTTGGGATTTCGGAAATAATCTATCCTTAATTAGGGACCTAAGAGTCTCTGCGCTATGGTATCTTTAATAAGGTATATCTAACTGTCTAGCTATTTGCCAACACGTCTGTAATTTTAAAGTGTCAATAGTAGCCTCTGTTAATTCATCTATTAATGACTAAATTTCTGGATCCATTTTCTTAATTCTCGCAAGGGAGCTTAATTTTAATGCAAAACAAATATGTACTTCAGGGTAAGTAGCTCCCGGACAGGCCCCCATTTGTTACGACTTAATCTTCACCGTAACAATAGGGGCACAAATAACTCCAATTTTTTTTGTTAGTTTTATTTTATTACCAATCATTTAGTTTCATTGGTATTTGGTTAGTGAATTAAAATAACCACAAGCAATTATAAATGAAATATCTATACAGCAAGAAACCCAAGTCTTACGTTTCAAATTCTCATTAACAGAGTATGATACAATAATTTCAATTAATAATCTACTAATCTCACCATTTAACTCTTTTAGAAAGGTCTGAGGTAATGAAATAGTTATCTTTCATAAGTGACATGAATTACCAGACTTCAGGAAACTAAAGGCAAAGGCAAGACAATAGACTAGGTTTAAAGTTTTAGTTTAAGCTAGGAGCTTTGGGTTGAAGACCCGTACCGAGTCAGAGCTAGGAGCTGACTGACTCACTCAACTACTCCATAGTATGACTTCAGCTCGGCCAGAAGGCGACACGTGGCATCAATTCTAGAACCACCAATTGGTCACTACAGTAGTGGTTACACATTCGTAATACCTAACCTAATAATAATATAATACAATATAATACAATGAGAGTACTTTTGATGATTCATAATATATAGTCAAACCTGCTTTATCTAGCTAGTAATAAAGTGGTTTGCGATATATTATTACAGAACTTATTTTAACCAGGCCTGATGGACAATAATGTCCATCAGGGGTTCATGGAAGAACAACTGAAAGCATTCCAGTTCAGTGGCATTGTTCCCAAGTGTACATGATGGCCATATTCCACTTTGTGTTTCATCAAAGTCATGGGGACTGGGAACAAACTCGTCACCTTGCTGGCAATCCCAGATGCGGTCAACTGGTGGGTTCTGGATATTGAAACGTGGTTGTGGTTGTGGTTGTTGTGGGAGTGTGGGGTTGGGTGAGGCTGGTTGTAGTTGTGCAGAGTCAGTAGCATCGGTAGTAGCATGACCCACTGCTGGTGCCGCATGACTCATGCCACCATCACTATCACCACCACTGCCTGCTGCCTCACATCATTCATACCCATTGTAACAATATCGTCATCTTCACTATCAGGTCATGGTGTAGGGCCACGGGATATGCTCCGAGATTTACTCCTTCCCCTTGGAACAGCATATGGCACACTACCAGACCACAAGCGATGTCGTATATACTGCCGCTTCACTGGGGAATATTCACCCTCACTGTCGCAACTAGAACTGCTTTCAATAGCTTTGAAATTACTATCACTTTCACTGCTCACATCTGAGTCTTGTACACGGGCAAATAGTTTCCTCTTTCATCCTGGTACAGGTGAAAATGAACGAGCCGGCCCAGCACCAGAGGTGGAAGGTTGTGAGTCATCTGGGTTTTCATCACTAATTACGTTATCCTGGGCACTGTTGTCGGTCACACCCACTTGAAAACCAGGGAATTCACTTTCACTGACACTTTCATCGCTGTTAGAGCTATCACTTGGGAACAAAAAACCTCCAATCCGCCGAGGAGTGAGGTACTTCTTACCACGAGGCATAGTGAAAATGGACTACCAAGATGGCATTCCCACAGTGCACCACTGAGTCCCAGATTTTTTTCACAGGGTGCACACCCATCACTCAGACCCATTCTCTCTCATGTAGGCCTACCAGCCCTCTCCCACTTGATTTGAAGCCGCTAGAATTTATGCATATAGATATGTCAAACAGGGTATCTCGTAAGACGTATATATACGACCGAAACACTCAAGGGGTTAATTCACCAAGAGTCCTGGTCACAGAATGGGTTGCAGGGGCATTGATCCCCAAAACCCTTTCCAGGTATACCCCAGGTATCAGAACAAAGATTATGTAAATTAAAACAAGAGAAAAGTATATTGGCAACATTTCTGGGAGCAGCAGGTCTTCACGTTGACGTCAGGCAAGCATCCAGTGTCAAGTTCGCTGCATTATATCTTGATAAGTACTGGTGCTAATTTTTTTTTATATTACACGCAGAAAATTGCCCTTTTTGTTTAATAAAAATTTTTTTTTAATATTAATAGTGCTAGTAGTGGAAACGTAGATCAACGTTTGGAGAGTTAAGGGGTTAAAAACATCTAGGGCTTACAGTACAGTAGGGCCCAGTGTACTCAGCACCATCTTTTTCAGTGTTTCACGTTTTTATTGGCTTTCAGTTGAACCATTGTTCATTATGTCTGGTGCTCTTACCACTTTTCCCCACAACAGTTGTGTAAGGGAAGAGCGACTGGCGGCATATTTTAAGGCAAATATTTTACTTTTTTATCTATTTTGTTTATTCCCAGCTCTATGTGATGGTGTAAACACGTTATCAGGCATTTGAAATGCATTCGGTAATGAAAAAAATAATCTTTTCCACTCACCAGCGATTTATTCTCATCGCACAAGGTCAGGATCTAAGAGTCATACAGACATTCCCTCCCCCTTCCCTCCCCCATGGTTAAGACAATGCAGAAGTGTAGCAGCTAGGTATATGCACATTTTGAAGTTAATTTCTGGGATTTCAATGAATGTGTTCCTTATGACAATGATAAATTACAGTTAGTATCAGTTTTCTTTAATTAATTGTACTTTTCTCTCTCTGTCTCTCACTCTAGGTATATAAATTATGTGAAAATGATGAACCCAAAAGATCTTAATAAAATGAAGAAATTGGAAAAGAAACTTAAAAACAAGAAGCAACAGAAATACATTCGGCGAAGAAAGAACATTGAAGGGGAAAAACTTGGAAAGCCTAAATTGCCTAATAGTCCTTTTATGATGTTTCTAGAATTGCTGAAAATACCAGAACTGAGTAGAAAGGTACAGTATTTAAATATTTCATTATCTTCATGACATGCCTATTTTTTTAAAAAGTAGTGATTAAGATGATACACCTGAAGACTAGGAATAAGTGAGGTGATGCATCAAGATATTACCACAAAAAAAAAAGGGCATGAAATTCAGCTTTCAAAGATTTTCCTAAACTTGAAATGTATAAAAGTATTGGGGTCATAAACCTTGATAAAGAATTTATTCTATGGTCATTATATCAAAAAAAAAAATAAAATTTACTTCTAAGAAGAATAAACACAAGTTGTAATGTTTAAGTTTGCTGTTCATTTGGTTATTTTTTGATTTTGCAGTGTTGTGTGACCCTTACTGTCCTCCTCTACCTCCTCCTCTGCAGTGTTGTGTGACCCTTACTGTCCTCCTCTACCTCCTCCTCTGCAGTGTTGTGTGACCCTTACTGTCCCTCTACCTCCTCCTCTGCAGTGTTGTGTGACCCTTACTGTCCTCCTCTACTCCTCCTCCTGCTGCATGTTGTGTGACCCTTACTGTCCTCCTCTACCTCCTCCTCCGCAGTGTTGTGTGACCCTTACTGTCCTCCTCTACCTCCTCCTCTGCAGTGTTGTGTGACCCTTACTGTCCTCCTCTACCTCCTCCTCCGCAGTGTTATGTGACCCTTACTGTCCTCCTCTACCTCCTCCTCTGCAGTGTTGTGTGACCCTTACTGTCCTCCTCTACCTCCTCCTCCGCAGTGTTGTGTGACCCTTACTGTCCTCCTCTACCTCCTCCTCCACAGTGTTGTGTGACCCTTACTGTCCTCCTCTACCTCCTCCTCCGCAGTGTTGTGTGACCCTTACTGTCCTCCTCTACCTCCTCCTCCGCAGTGTTGTGTGACCCTTACTGTCCTCCTCTACCTCCTCCTCCACAGTGTTGTGTGACCCTTACTTTTCCTCCTCTACCTCCTCCTCCGCAGTGTTGTGTGACCCTTACTGTCCTCCTCTACCTCCTCCTCCGCAGTGTTGTGTGACCCTTACTGTCCTCCTCTACCTCCTCCTCTGCAGTGTTGTGTGACCCTTACTGTCCTCCTCTACCTCCTCCTCCGCAGTGTTGTGTGACCCTTACTGTCCTCCTCTACCTCCTCCGCAGTGTTGTGTGACCCTTACTGTCCTCCTCTACCTCCTCCTCTGCAGTGTTGTGTGACCCTTACTGTCCTCCTCTACCTCCTCCTCCGCAGTGTTGTGTGACCCTTACTGTCCTCCTCTACCTCCTCCTCTGCAGTGTTGTGTGACCCTTACTGTCCTCCTCTACCTCCTCCTCCGCAGTGTTGTGTGACCCTTACTGTCCTCCTCTACCTCCTGCTCCGATGTGTTGTGTGACCCTTACTGCCCTCCTCTACCTCCTGCTCTGCAGTGTTGTGTGACCCTTACTGTCCTCCTCTACCTCCTCCTCCGCAGTGTTGTGTGACCCTTACTGTCCTCCTCTACCTCCTCCTCCGCAGTGTTGTGTGACCCTTACTGTCCTCCTCTACCTCCTCCTCCGCCAGTGTTGTGTGACCCTTACTGTCCTCCTCTACCTCCTCCCTCTGCAGTGTTGTGTGACCCTTACTGTCCTCCTCTACCTCCTCCTCCGCAGTGTTGTGTGACCCTTACTGTCCTCCTCTACCTCTCTCCGCAGTGTTGTGTGACCCTTACTGTCCTCCTCTACCTCCTCCTCTGCAGTGTTGTGTGACCCTTACTGTCCTCCTTACCTCCTCCTCCGCAGTGTTGTGTGACCCTTACTGTCCTCCTCTACCTCCTCCTCCGCAGTGTTGTGTGACCTTACTTCCCCCCTCTTTCCCCTCCTCCCAGTTTGTGTACCCCCATGTTCCCCTTCCCCCCCTTTTTTTTTTCCCCTCCTCTGCAGTTTGTTGACCTTCTGCCTCCCCACCCCCTCCCTGCGTTTTGTGACCCTTACTGTCCTCCCACCCCCCCTTCATGTTTTGTGACCCTTACGTCCTCCTCTACCCCCTGTTTTGCGTTTTTTTGACCCCCCACTGTTCCTCTTTTCCTCCTCCCCCAGTTTTGTACCCTTCTGTCCCCCTCTACCCCCTTCCCCCATGTTGTTACCCCTTTCTGTCCCCTCTCCTCCCCTCTGAGGGTTTGTGACCCTACTGTCCCCTCACCCCTCCTGCTTTGTGTACCCTTTTCTTCCCCCCTCACCCTCCCCCTTGCAGTGTTGACCCCTTTCTGTCCTCCTCTACCCCCCTCCTCTCATGTTGGGCCCCTTTCTTTCCCCCTCTCCCCCTCCGAGTGTTTTTGGACCCTTTTGTCCCCCTTACCTCCTCCCCTGCAGTGTTTGTGTCCCCCTTACTGTCCTCCTTTTACCTTCCTCCCCATGTTTGTACCCTTTTGTCCTCCCCCTACCTTCCACCACCCCCACCCCCCCACTCTTATAAATTTATTTATACTTTCACTCTTTCACCCTACTCTACACTATTTCCCACTTTCTAACTATGACTACTACAAACCCTTTTTACTACTACTTTACTATAACTCCCTTACTACTATATACTAATACTATACACTACTAATATATACTATACATACATTAATCTAATTTCTACTACTTCACTCTTATAAACCCCTTTAATTTCTACTACATTACCCCTTTCTACTACTTCACCTTACTAACTACTTCTTCTTTTCTACTTTTACTTACTACTACTACTCTTAACATACTCTTACTAGCCTTACTGCTTTCTATTCTTATATACATTTTTACTAAAGTCTACTCTTCACTACACCTTAAAAGTACTACTACATTTTAAATACTTGTCTTAAAAACTATACTATTGCTACTCAGTTTTAAAACTACTACAAAACTCTTACTATTTTACAATTTAAAAACTACTACAAACTATATATTTTGTATACTTCTTAAAACGCTAAAACACTACTTCTTATACTACTTTACTGTAATAATATGTCTCATTGTTATTGCACCACTAATTTTAATTTTATGCTCAAATTACCACATAATACAAAACTTTTTTTAAACACAAAATCTACCATCCCTTTGGAGAGTTGGGAACAACAACCACCAGGAGGTACTAAGTCCTTTTTTAAGTTTGGGGACAACAACAAAGGAGGGGACTACCCCCCTTTGTTTGGTTGAAAAAACCACCCGGGAGGACTTTATCCTGGGTTTGGGTGGGAACAAAACCCCAGGAGGTACTCATCCCCGGTAGTAGGTTTTGGGAGACAACAACCCCAGGGGTATATCATCCGGTGTTGTTGGTAGCAACACCGGGAGGTACAATCAAATTCCCCGGGGGAGTCGGTTGGGAAACAGCCGGCCACAAGGGAAGGTACTACCGTCCTCTGGTATAGTAGGTTGGTAACAACAATCATCAGGGAGGTACTACCGTCTGTGTAGTAGGTTGGTAGACGCAACAAACCAGGGTTGTAGACCATTAGCCACCAGGGAGGTTACTACCCGTCGTGGTGGTACTAGGTTGGAAGACGACAACCACCAAGGAGGTACTACGTTCTGTGGTAATATGGTTGGTAGAAACAAAACAATCGCCCAGTGAGGTACTATCATCTTGTGGTAGTAGATTGGTAGACAACAACCACAAGGGAGGTACGACTATCCTGTGGTAATAGGTTGGTAGACAGCATCCACCCAGGGACATACAACCGTCCTGTGGTAGGTTGGTACACAGCAACCACCCAGGGAGGTACAACCATCCTGTGGTAGTAGGTTGGTAGAGAGCAACCACCAGGGATTATTTATTTATTTATTTATGTATTAATTTGAACATGATACAGAGTAGTACAAATGAATAAAGTTAAGTGCAACATGCCAAAGCCCCTTGTATGCAGAGCATTATGGGCAGGCTTAAAATTAACTTAAGATTAACTAAGCAGTGATATATTCAGTGGTAAAACATTATTGTAAACAGATAACAATTAAGCACAAATGAGTATTACAAAGACAGGTCATATGGTCATTTACTGTATTGCTGTGCATTCAGTAGAATGGAGTATTCTGTTAGGTAATGTAATTAAAAAATAACAAAGTTTGATTGGGTATCAGGTTAAACATTTATGAGATACAATTTTTAAGATACAACAATTATTCAGTATTTATTTGGTTGTAGGTGAGTAAGTGATTTTTGAGAAGAGACTTGAATTTATAGACAGACAGTGTTTCTTTTATATTTACAGGTAATGAATTCCAGATTTTGGAGCCTTTTATGTGCATTGAGTTTTTGCATAGCATGAGATGGACATGAGAAACATCAAAGAGTGATCTGTGCCTTGTGTTATGGTCATGTGTTCTGTTGGGGTTGGTAAGGAGTCGTTGAGGGGAGAGTTTATATCCGAGTTTAGTGGTCTATGTATGTAATAGGTGCAGTAATAAGTTGGATGTGTTGTTGGTGAGTAGGTTTAGAGTTTTGAATTTTGGTGGAGCATGCTGCCTGTAGTGGTATTTGTTATTCTTGACTGCAGCCTTTTGTTGGGTAATTGTGGTCTGAGATGGTTTATTGTTGTTGAGCCAATGTACCAAATTCCATAGGTTGAGATAGGGGTTTACAAGTGAGTGATATAGGGCCAGGAGGGGATGACTGTGGAAATAGTACCGTATCTTCGATAGTATGCTCGGTCTTGGAAATTTTCTTGGAAATTTGCTGTATATGTGTTTGAATTTTGAAGTCTATTAACAAGGTGGATTCCTAAGAATTTTCCCTCTGTGAGTTTTGTGATGGTGATCGTTTATCATTATGTTAAGAGGGACATCTGTAGCTCTATACCAAACTGAATGTAATAGGTTTTTATCATGTTTAGATAAGTTTTGTTATAGTTCCTCATCCAGGTAGTATTTTCTGTAATTCGGTATTACAGTATTGGCTACATGACTGGGCTCAGGTGAGAGCTAGACGTATGTGTGTCATCTGCAAATAGTTGTGGGTTTGAGTAGTGTGCATTGCATTTGGTAGGTCATTTATGTAATATTGAGATAAGAGAGAGGGGCCTAGGACACTTCCCTGAATGGGACACCAACTTGTAATGGCATTGTGCGGAAGAGTTTGCCTCATTTGTGGAAAATATTGGTTCTGTTGCTGAGAGTATGAACCTTTTGGGGAGGTAGTTGAGGGAGTTGCCTCTTATACCATTGTTGACAATTTTATGTGGAGCAAGTCATGGTCAAACTTGTATCAAAAGCTTTACGTAAGTCAATGAAGATCCCAGTGCGGACTTCTTTTTTCTCTATTGCAGTGTATATATGTTCTAGCATGTGTATAATAGCATCATTAGTATTTTTAAATAAGTAAGTAAGTTTATTCAGGTATACACAAATACAGTTACATAGAATTATCATACATAGCAGCATATGTGTAGAGAACCTAGGATAACCCAAAAAAGTCAGACAGAGTGACTTATTTCCATTGGGGTCCTTTTACCTTATTATTATAATATAAAGGTTATAATATTTTCTTATTATTCTACAATGAAGATAATTTTTTTTTTTTTTTTTTTATCACACTGGCCGATTCCACAATGGCCAGGGTGGCCCGAAAAGAAAAAAAATTTTCTCCATATACACTCCATCACTGTCTTGCCAGAAGGTGGCTTTACACTAAGTTTTTAAACTGCAACATTAACACCCTCTTCAGAGTGCGGGCACTGTACTTCCATCTCCAGGACTCAAGTCCGGGCTTGCCGGGTTTCCTGAACCCCTTCATAAATGTTACTTTGCTCACACTCCAACAGCACGTCAAGTATTAAAAACCATTCGTCTCCATTCACTCCTATCAAACACGCTCACACACGCCTGCTGGAAGTCCAAGCCCCTCGCACACAAAACCTCCTTTACCCCTTCCCTCCAACCTTTCCTAGGCCGACCCCTACCCCGCCTTCCTTCCACTTACAGACTGATACACTCTTGAAGTCATTCTGTTTCGCTCCATTCTCTCTACATGTCCGAACCACCTCAACAACCCTTCCTCAGCCCTCTACTACACGAGGGTCATTAATACTATCTACAATACGAGGGTCATTACTAGGAATAAGGTAAAATTTACATGTATGTTAGCTAAAAAATAGAAAATCATCCCCTCCCTTTCTGTAGCTTACATTCATCAGACACCTTTTGCACTCTTCTCTTGTCACTGGTTCATGCTCTATGACTGGCTTTGACATGTACCAAATAAAAGGTGTTTGAAGCCTGGCCATTGACTGTGGGTACTACAAAGTTGTGCTCTCTCCCCCTAGTACTATGATTGCTTTGGTTCCCAACCTTGACAAAATTGACAGCAAGATATTCTGGACACTGTTGTGAGCAATTTTATAACATGATTTATCTTCAGTTGTTTTTCTCTGTCTTCAACATTCAAGCATTTCCAACTGCTGTAATTTTCATCTGGCCTACATGTTCTCTTGGTCCCAGCCCCAGATTGAATCTTTACGATTTTGTTCTGGGTGATTTGCAGTCTATCTTTCAGTTTTTTTGTCAAGCGAGTACCATGAAGAGCAAGTGTAATCCATATGGCATTGTATAGGGCTAGACATAGGGTCCTGCGAGCCTCAGTAGTTAGACACTGTGCTTGTCTCTTACGGAACTTCAGTAGGCATTCGCTTTTCTTTGCTACACTGTTCCCCTATCAATTTCTCCTGACATGCATGGGTCAAAGGGGGATTCCCAGAATATTTACTGATGAAACCAAAGTGATGGGCTCCCATTACACGACATTAAAATTATTTAACCTTCTCAGTTATGTTTCGTGCCAAAGAGAATGACCTGCAGTTTTTTCCTAGGTGTATTGATAGTTTGTTTGTCTACTAACCATTTGCTGCAGGACTCCAGTTCCCAGTGATTAAAAACATTAGCAATATCTTGTGGGTCTTTACTGACACTAACAGAGCACTGTAATCTGCTACAGTAGGCGTTTGCACTTGACACTGATAGGCCTATCATTGACATAACGTAAGAATAAGAGGGGACCAGAATAATACCATGGGGAACTCCAAATGTTATCGGCAGGGGTTCTGGATTCTGTTTGTTGATTTTGACTATTTATCTTCTGTTGTCCTAAGGTTAGGCTTAACCAGTCTACAGAACCTATACCGATAGCTTTGAAGTTTATTAATTATATATTGTGGTGACAGTTCGATGGCTTTTGAGGTCTAAGGTTACCATACCTATGAGGTTCCCCTTTGACATTTCAGTTCTCAGGTAATCCATCAGATTAATAGGAAGGTGTCGATTGAGTAGGATCTTCCTAACGGCCCGATTGATGCTATGTGAGAATGGTTGTTGTCTTTAAGGTACTTAATACCTTGAGAAATACACCGCCTCTCTAGAAATTTTAGAATTATACTGGAGTATACTAACAGGCCTATAGTTGCTTACATCAGACCTACAATTTTTCTTGGAAGATAGGAGTAAAACTCTGGCTCCTTGAACACCTCCGGTTACGTATTAGTGGTGATTGATTGATTTATTATAGTGAGCAATAGGGGTTGACAGGTCAGAAGCACCATCTTTTAGGAACTTAGACGGATGTTATCAGGGGGCCTCTTCAACTAAGGGTTTAAATTAAGGAGGTGTGCGTTGTTGGTTGTTTGTCTTGTAGTGAAAAGGTAGAGGTGTTTTTAGGGGGGGGGTGTCAAAGTTTGGGGGGTTTGGTGAGGACACCCTACGCTGAGGGAACTAGCTGCCGCAGTCTGGCAGCTGTTGGCTTGAAAGGGTAGCCGGTGTCAGAGGGTGCGTGAATTTGGGGGTTGTGGGCGCAGAGGATCGTGGTGCAACTCCCGCATCTCCCGGGGTTTGAGTCGGGTGGTGCGTGTGGCCAGGCGTGTCCGGGTTTGGGGGTGGGGGAGTGGTTGTGAGCTGAGGGTGCGTGAGGGGGGTCCGGGGGCGTGGGGGGGGGTGCGGTAGGGATTGTGGGGGGGGTGGGGGGTGGAGGGTTGGTTGTGGGATTGTGTAAGGGTGGGCGGTACATGTCGGGGGTGGGAAAACACCCCCTGGGGACACTCAGCGGGGTGGGGGGTTGCGTTTGGCGGTGGGCGGGGTGGGAGGGTGTTTTTGGCAGCTGGTGGGTCTGGTCTGGAGTGCTTAATTCAACCTGGCCACGCCACCGTAGGGGTAGTGATTGTTGCGTGCACGCTAAACACCTATCCCGTTTCCATTGGGGTGGGTGGGGGTGTGGGCCTCATGGGGCTAGGGTGGGGGGGGTGGTGAGGGGGGCGTGGGTCAGGGTAAGTGGGGGGGGGGGTGCGCGTGTCCGGAGCTGTCTCAGCCATACAACCGTTTGAGGCGGTGCTGGTACTGAGAGTGGGGCTTGAGGTGGGTGGTCGTTTTTTGGTTGTTCGGTGGTGGGGGGGCCAATACCTGGTTCATGTGGCTTGACGCTGTAAGTGTCGGTCCCCCCGTATTTTGCAGCGTGGGTCTTGCTGACGTGGGCCGCCTTTCCCCCCCCCCACCCCCCCCCGGCGCCAGTGTGGTGCGCGTGTGGGGGGCGGTTGAGGAGTGGGAGATGGTTATGCAGGGGGGGGCGGTAGCGTGTAGTCTGGGGTGTGTGGGGGTGAAAAGGCGCCGGGGGTTGGGTTGGGCCTAGTATGCAGATCTGGGTGGGTTTTGGGGGGTGCGATGGTGGCGGTGCTATCTAAAGTGTGTGAAGATCAGCGTTCGGCCGGTGTATCGGTGGGCGGTGTCGTGGTGCGGTTCGGTGTGGAGTGTGGCGGCCGCCGGATGCGTCCGCCGGTGTCGGGATAGGGGTCGTCGGTGGGTAAGGAGTGTGGAGGGACTCCCATTGTGGTGGTCGGGAGGCTGTCGGCCTGGTTGTGGATGCCCCCCCCCCCCTTCCGCCCCCCCCCAACGCGGTCGGGTCCCCCCGCCACCAGGGTGTCGCGGGGGCTGTGTTTGGGTGGCTTGAGGGGAGAGCAGAGGGGTGGGTGCCGCTTCCTCTCCGTGAGGATCGCCCCCCGAGGTCGGGCAGGCCGGGTGTGAGAGTGCGTTGTTCTTTTTCTTTTCCTTTTTCTTCTTATTGTTTTCTTTACTTTTTTTTTATGTTTGAACTTATCAGGTCTGTGTTAAAGGTAGTTTGATGCAGCTTGGTGGTTACTTACTAGTGTTGATGCAACAGATGTGTAGTATGAATTAAAGCCAATTTGCCCACCTTAGATGTTTCGTGGCATACCTCCATTATCGATTAGTGAGTACTATGTTAGACTATCTTCTGGCTTATGGCTATACCCATGAACTGTTTTAGTTGATTGCCAGAGCTTTCTGGGGTTATGCTTATACTCTTCAATTTTTGAGCAGTAGTGCTTTGCCTTTGCTCCTTTTATAAAGTTCTTTTTTTTTTTTTTTGTAAAAAAAAAACTTTCCTGTTCATCCCTCACCTTTGGATTCATTTAGTGCTGCATTATCCTGTCTGTTTGCTTTATATCTTTTTAGGCAGCTGGTCTCTGGATTTCATATTATCTAATATTGGTATCATCCAGGGTTCAGTTCTTCGTTTAATCCTAACCTCTTTAACTGGTGCAATATTAATCAAGGATGATTACGTGATGCATTGTTTTGATTTTTCCCAGGCATGTTTTACGTCCGTGCAACTTGTTATCTCTGTCCAGTCACAATTGATGTAGCCTATTTACAGTGGTTTCTTTTACTGTTGTTTCTAAGTTGATCTTCATTTTTTATTGTCCTGTGTAGGCCTATCCTTCCCTCCCCCATATGATTTTTCCTGGTGCAGTAAATGATTGAAATGATCACTAAGACCTTGTGGTATGACGCCTGACTGTACTAATGTTCTCAGCGCAGTTACAAAGTATGTGGTCAATTAGGTTGGCTGAGAACTGTGGTGATCGGGTTGGTGTATTAATTAGTTGTGTGTTGTAAATATTTAATCCTAGAATTTGCTTATACCTTTTGCATAGCCGTTATTTTGTGCTGAAAACAGATATTGAAGTCGCCAGTATTTATTGTTCTGCAATTGTTTTGTCAATCCGGACAAGCCTTGGCCAAGTCTTCTAAGACCGGTCCTGGCGTAGGAGGGCAGGTATAACTAGTTCCTACTAAGATGGGTTTGGTTCTTAGAAGACAAGCACTTCAAACATTAGAATTCTCCAGTTTATTGTTATTTAAATCAGGTCTTGGGTTGTAGCTAAGATCATTTTAATTTTTTTTTTTTATTATCACTCTGGCCGATTCCCACCAAGGCAGGGTGGCCCGGAAAAAGAAAAACTTTCACCATCATTCACTCCATCATGTCTTGCCAGAGGGGTGCTTTACACTTACAGTTTTTAAACTGCAACATTAACACCCTCCTTCAGGTGCAGTCATGTACTTCCCATCTCCAGGACTCAAGTCCGGGCCTGCCGGTTTTCCCTGAATCCCTTCATAAATGTTACTTTGCTCACACTCCAACAAGCACGTCAAGTATTAAAAGCCATTTGTCTCCATTCACGCCCTATCAAACACGCTCACGCATGCCCTGCTGGAAAAAAGTCCAAGCCCCTCGCACCACAAAACCCCTTTACCCTCCTCCAACCCTTCCTTGGCTGACCCCTAGAACCCGCCTTTCCTTTCCACTAAGACTGATCACTCTTGATAGTCATTCTGCAGAGGTAGACTCACCATTCTCTCCTACATGTCCGAACCACCTGCACAACCCTTCCTCAGCCCATCTGGACAACAGTTTTGGTAATCCCGCCTCCTCCTCATAACTTCCAAACTCCACGAATGTCTCTGCATTATATTCACACCACTCATTGCCCATCAGACATGTCATCTCACTGCCTCCAGCCTTTCCTCGCTGCAACATTCATCACCCACGCTTCCACACCCCATATTAAGAGCGTTGGTAAAAACTATACTCTCATAACAATCCCCTCTTTGCCTCCAAGGACAAATGTTCTTTGTCTCCACAGACTCCTAAGTGCACCACTCACTCTTTTTCCTCATCAAATTTCTATGATTCACCTCATCTTTCATAGACCCATCCGGCCTGACACGTCCACTCCCAATTCTGAATCGATCACCTCCTCCATACTCTCTCCCTTTCCATCTGAATTCAATCTTTCATCACTAATCTTTTTGTTATCTCATAACCCTTACTCTTTCTGTATTTCACCTTTAATTGTCTTTCTTTGCACACCCTACAAATTCATCCACCAATCTCTGCAGCTTCTCTTCAGAATTCTCCCAAGAGCACAGTGTCTCAGCAAAGAAGCAGCTGTGTGATAACTCCCTTGTGTGTGATTCTTTATTCTTTTAAACTCCACGCCTTTGACCAAGACTTCGCATTAACTTCTTTACACCCCATCTATTAATATTTTAAACAACCACGGTGACATTCACACATCTTGTCTAAGGCCTACTTTTCCTGGGAAAATATTTTCCCTCTTTCCTAATCTCTAACTTGAGCTCTCACTATCCTCGTTAAAAACTCTTCACTGCTTTCAGGTAACCTACCTCCTACACCATACACTGCAACATCGGCCACATTGCCACCCTATCCACCTGTCCATACGCCTTTTCAAATCCATAAATGCCTCAAAAGACCTCCTTTAGCCTTATCTAATACTGTTCACTTTATATGTTTCACTGTAAACACCTGGTCTCAACACCCCCCTTACCTTTCCTAAAGCCTCCTTGTTCCATCTGCTATCCTATTCTCCGTCTTACTCTTAATTTCTATTCAATTATAAACTCTACTCTATACACTTTACCAGGTACACTCAACAGACTTATCCCCACTATATTTTTGCACTCTCATTTTATCCCCTTTGCCTTTTTACAAAGGAATATGCATGCCCTTCTTTTCTTGCCAATCCCTAGGTACCTTTACCTCTTACTCGCACATTTATTAATTAAATTGCTCAACCACTCCAAAAAACTATATCCCCACCTGCTTTTAACATTTTCTGTCTTTTATCATCAATCCCAGCTGCTTACCCCCTTTCATTTTACCTACTGCCTCCCCACGAACTTCCCCCACACTCACAAACTGGCTCTTCCTCACTCTACAAGTTGTTTTCCTCCTTGCCCTATACACGAAATCACAGCTTCCTATCTCATTCAACATTTAACAATTCCTCAATAATATTCCCTCCATCTTTCATCTCAATACCTCTAACTCTCCACTTTAATAACTGCTACTCTCCTTTTTTTAACTGAAAATCCATTTGTTCTCTAGGCTTTCTTTAACTTGTTATCTCACTCCAACAACTTCTTTCTTTATTTTCAACAATAATTTGTTGATAACATCTCACCAACTCTCTCATTTGGCCTTTCTTTTTACATTGCTTCACCACTTCTTACTCTCTCTTTTTCTCATATACTCTTCCCTCCTTTGCATCACTTCCACTTTGTAAAAACTTTAATATGCTAACTTTTTCTCCTTTACTACTCTCTTTACTCATCATTCCACCAATCGTCCTCTTCCCTCACTGCACCCAACTGTCCTGATAACACAACTCTGCGGAACACTCAAACACTACATTTTTAAACCTACCCTCATAACCTCTTCGACCCCATTGCCTATGCTCTCATTAGCCATCTATCTCCAATATTAGGCTGTTTATATCTTACCCTAACTGCCTCTCTTTTAAGTTTATAAAACCTTCACCTCTCTCTTCCCTGATGCTTCTATTCTCCTTGTATCCTCATTACCTTTTACTCTCAGTGTGCTACAACTAGAATGTGATCCTGATTATCTGGCCCTCTTAAACATGTACATACTGAAGTCACTCAACTAGTTCTTTTATCTACCAATACATATCCAACAAATACTGTCATTTCGCCCTACATCATATCGTGTATTCTTATTTATCACTCTTTTTCTTAAAATATGTATTAACTATAACTAAACCCTTTCTATACAAAGTTCAATCAAAGGGACTACATTATCATTTACACCCTGGCACCCCAAACTTACCTACAACCCTCTCTAAAAGTTTCTCCTACTTATAGCATTCTGGTCCCCTACCACAATTACTTCTCACTTGTTCAAACGGCTCCTATACATTCACTTAACATCTCCCAAAAAATCTCTCTCTCTCCTCTGCATTCCTCTCTTTCTCCAGGTGGCATACACGCTTATTATGACCATCTTCTCACATCCAACCTTTAATTTAATCCACATTAATTTTGAATTTAACAATCATCTCTTTCTCCTTCCATAAAATGATCATTTAACATTTCTGTACCCTTCCTTTGACTCTAAATCTCCAGATACTCAGAGTAATCCCATTTATTTCCCCCCACTGAAACTAACCTCCTACCCCCTTCAGCTTTGTTTCGCTGAGCCTGGACATCAACTTCTTTTCATTCATAACATCAGCAATCATCTGTTTCTTGATCTATCCGCACTAATCCACGCACATTTAAGCATCCCAGAAGTTTTATAAGTTTTGTTCTTCTTCTTTTTTAGTTAAATGTATACAGGAGAAGGGGTACTAGCCCATTACTCCCGGCATCGTTTAGTCGCTCATACGACACGCATGGCTTACGGAGGAAAGATTCTTTTCCACTTCCCCTTGGACAATAGAAGGAAATAAAAAAGAACAAGAGCTATTTAGAAAAAGGAGAAAAACCTAGGATGTAGATGTATAATATATATATATTGCATGTGCGTGTCTGTGAAGTGTGACAAAGTGTAAGTAGGAGAAGCAAGATTCCCTGTTATCTAGCGGTGTTTTATGAGACAGAAAAGAAAACCAGCATTTCCTACCATCATGCAAAACAGTTACAGGTTTTTGTTCACAGTCAATTTGGGCAGGACGGTGTACTTCCTGGTGGTTGGCTGTCTACCAACCTATACCTATCCACCTACTTCAACCTGCATTTTATGTAGGCACATATTCCACCACCCTTTCTCTGTCCTATTCTAAGCGTTTTATATTGTAAACCTTCTATTTTGGACCTCCCGTCGTCAGTCACCGTATCATCCACCATCAAGATTCAGAGATGGTTATAACTGACGCCCTAATTTTGTTAGATAGAATCCTAATCTCTGCCAATGTAGGAAGATGTGATCTTGCATGACATGAATGAATGAAGGCTCTGTTTTCATAAAAACACATCATAATCATCAATTTATAGGCAATGGGTCATTTGTAATTAAAATTAGGTAATCCAATGTAATCTCTGCTTAAGTCGTAACTGTGCTCCAAGTGCATGTGTTTCACACAAAATGAATTTTGCGCCACCATTGCTATAATTGTATTTACTTTCCATCATGCACCCTCACCCTTCACATTTTACACATAAGGTGCCTTTTCTGTTTTCATGCGTACTTTTTTAGTACAGTGTATGCACCTGTTTGGTAGTGTTTGAAGATAATAATGGCTGTATTGTCTCACATTGACATATTTATGCATTACTATGGAGTTAAGGTTATCATTCCTAGCTACTAGACCATCATTATCGCCGTCATTTATCTGTCTGTTTTGCCTCTGCACAATAGTTTGAGGAATCTGGGATAAATTTGGATATCACCACTTAAGAGCGCTACAATAAGAGCTGTGTGCACTGTTTTTGTTTGGGTATGCGGTGTTGCATACTTGCAGCGGATAGTGATATTTTTTTTTGGTAGGTGGCAACTGTTGGGCTTTTACTGTCCAGGGCACCTGCTTACTCATTCACTTTCCAGCCCCCCCATGACCTGATTTCTTCTTCATGGGAAATTGAAGAAGAAATATAAATATTAATTATGGCAGCCTGTACCCCCCTAATGCCTGCCATTTTCACTTCTTCGCTTTTTATCATTATACAATATTATTTATTTCTCTTTTCCAGTCCCTAGTACACTTAGTATCTGCTTTAGCAATCACCACTGAATTTACTAGTAAAATTTCCTTTCAAATGCCTCTTCACTGCTCACTTTTCCCTTAATTCACTAACCCTTACATTAACCCTTATTACACACCACGCCCCCCCTCTTCCCATCTCACTTCACAGTCTGGCTTCCGCAATTTACTTCTAAACTCCTTTCCATTCTGTTGTCTGAAAGGTTTTCAATCAATGGTAAAACGGTTTTATTCCGTCCAAATCCCCCTAATTACGTTTATCGGGGTGTGTGGTGTTGTTGACTCTGACCTGTTCTGCTGTCTCAGCCATTTTTAAAACACTGAGGGGAGTAAAGAGTACGCCACCTAAACCTGAATCTTTCCTTGAGTTTTATGATATATGTGGCATTTCTGCTTGATTCTCAACTGTAATGTCAGCTGAACTATAGGTCAGTACTAAAACATTAACTTTGACTGTTTAAACTACTCACTTCTTTCTCACGCTAGCATGAGGGATATCCGACCTATGACCTTGGAGTTTTGTACTGTTGATTTGGACGATGTCCTCATGTGTTTCCCTCTCGTTTGCACTGGTACGGTGATATGATTGTGGTACAGATATGATGATACTGTCAACAGAATGGAACGTTAAATTAAAGATGAGAATTTCACTTCGCTAGTTGTACATCTGGCAGTAGTGGGGGGGGGTGACTGTATGGATGCCGGTCAGCCATGTTTATATGCCAATTCTTTCCCTCGTTGGCACTGAAGAAAAAAAGTCCTACAGACCTGTCATTTTTCTTGGGATTTAGTTGATAGGTTTTTCTGCCATGTTGTTCTTCCCGTTAAACGCTGGTGCAGTGATTGGAGGTCAGTTATTTCATTTGTAGTGGAAAACTCTCATGTTGGTTCACTCTTGGATAACTTGAATGCCGGTCCCTCTTTTGTTCATATTTAGTCCATTTCGTTGTCGTCCACATCAGTTTTTAGACACTATAGGTTATTGCATGTTGTTGCAGCAGTACTTGCAAATTTGGCCTTCACTGGAGTTGGTAGGCCCAGGGGACGGCAAAGATATAGGAGCAACTTTGTTGCTGCGTTGCTGCGGCTGCTGTTGGCTGCGGGCAGCCAGTGTGTTAGGCTTGAACCCAAATTGATAGGGGTTGAGTATGTTTTGGTGAGATGTGGTAGGAATGAAGATTCGACTGATGAACTTAATTTTGTTGAAGATTTTAGGAGAGGGCGTGTAAGTTGGTTATTGGCCCCATAGTTATTCAAGTCTGTTTGGTCTCCTCCTTTATGAATTGGGGTGACCCTTGCTATTTTGAGAACTGTAGGGAAGGTAGAGGATTCGATGGATTTGTTAAAGAGTGTTGCAATATTGGTGATAGCACTTGTGATGCTTTTTTGTATATAAAGGTGTATGGTATTGAAATCTCCTGTCTTGTTTTTTAGTGTGTTGATAATAAGGGAGACTTTCTGTTGGGTTAGTTCCAGAAGGCTAGGATCAGTGTGTTTGGGTAGTTGCCAGTGAGGTAGTCATTGGGTGGTGTATCTAAGCCTGGGATTTTATTGGCAAGGTTTTTTTCCTCAATAGTGGAGAAGAATCATTGGTCTGTTTGCTGTTTCAGTTGGTGGGAGTTGGGGTTCATCTGATTTTGTTCATTTAATTTTGCTATTTCGTGGATATCTTTTTTGTTCCTAGAATTCTATAGGGGTTTTCCAGGTCTTTTTTGTATCACCTCGTAAGTTGGGATAATCTGTTCTTCATAATACAATTTTTTAGGCCTTCTTATCAGGCTGGTTAGGACTGAACTAAGTAACGTTTTGTTTGGTCTGGTTATGTGACACCATTCTGTACTGTTTTCATATACGCGCAGGACTTTGTATTTATTGGATTTGAGGATGCTGGGTGTTGAGCCAGGGACTGTTCAGTCCTTGGTCTGTCATCTGTTTATTTTTTATTTTTAGGGCAAGTGCTTGTGTATAGGGTATTGGGTCTTTTTTTGAAAAATTATTAATTACATAGTCTACCTACTCTGATTAGATTTCTAGCTCAGTGTGCCAGTCAGTGTTTGCACTGCTGATGTGAAGTTAGTCATAGGCAGCCCTCATTGTGAAGTCTGAAAGTGATACTACTGTCGCGGAATGACCACATCAACTCAAGGTTGAGGGATGATTACCTCATCTCCTCCTGTTCTTCAAGTTTTCCTTTGTATGGACTGATGAAGGCCACTGTGTGGTGAACGTTTACTCAATAAAGATACAGAAGTGTTTCTCGCAATGTGTCTAATTAACAACATGGTCGGTTCTCCTAACCATTCATCTACAATCCTGTCAGACACTGCAACTTCTTGGGGATCTTAATACTTGGATTCTTCACTTGCCTAACCCTTGGGCACACCTTCTCTACATTGGACAATGTGACACACCTACGACTGCTGACCTCTCCTCCCTACTGTTTATAAGCTGCTTCTCCGCTCATATGCCGTATTACTATTCAGATTAATGGACTGACCACATTGATCAAGTGTTGAGGGATGATTACCTCATTCTCTCCTGTTCTTCAAGTTTCTCCTTTGTATGGACTGATGTTGTCTGCAGAACCTGTAGCCACTGGTGTGGCAAACGTTTCCTCACTGAAGTACCCAAGAGTTTCACATGTGTCTAATTTAACAACATGTCGGTTCTCTGAATCATTCATCTACAAAATATTAATTTGTTGGCATAAAAGCAGTATAAAAATAGATGGAACAGTAACAGAATTCTGTTTGGGTAGAGTTTGTAGAGGGTCAATCAGATAAATAATTCTATGTGTAATATTCCAACCTCCTGGCTTGGATCACGATAGAGGGAAGACTTTCTTTGGGACGATATTGTTAGGGCTTCTGAACACATAACATGTGATAGTAGGGGATCTTTACTTTAGTCAAATTGACTGGATTCTTTGACAGGTATCTAGAGTCCGTGTGATTTCAGTGACTTTATGAACAGTTCAGGGATTGTTTTTGAAGCAGTGCGTAACAGAGCCTACCAGGGGTAATACTAATTTGCTAGACCTGTCTTGTCAATAAGAAAAACACTCGTGAATATTTGAGATCACTGAAGAGCTTGGTGCAAGTGGATCACAAATCCATCACTTTTAGCATTAAACTTGGAATGCAAGAATATTGATAATACAGTAAAAATCCCTGATTTCCGTTTGCTGGATTTTAATGGACTAAGGGAGCACCTGTCTAATCTTGGGTATTGGGGTATATAGCTAATGATTTTATTGATGATGATCATACCATACCCCCGGCGCGGATTGACCCATCCTGTGGTGTGGTTGGTAGCAAAAACCCCACCAGGGGGGTATAGTCCTTGGGTAGCGGTTGGGGAGACAACAATACCCAGGAGGTACTACCCGTCCTCGGTGTAGGTTTGGAAAACAACCACAGGGAGGTACTTTTCCTGGGGTGTGGTTGGTAGACAACAACCACCGGGAGGTATATCATCTGTGGTAGTGGGTTTTGGTAGAAACAACCACCAGGGAGATACTATATCCGTGGTAGTGGGTTTGGTAGAAACCACCAGGGGGTTTATATCCTGTGGAGCGGGGGTTTAAACAGCCCCCCACCGGGGAGGTATCCCGCCCTTGGTAAGGTTGGTAGAAAAACAATCACCCGGGAGGTACTACCGTCCGTGGTAAGGGGTTTGGTAGACAGCAAAAACCGGGGGGTAGACATTGGCCACCGGAGGTCTACCGTCGTGTGGTCTGGTTGGAAAAAACAACCCCAAGGAGGTACTACCGTTCTGTGGAAATGGGGTTGGTAGAAACAAATCGCCGGGGGTTTCTATATCTTGTGGTAGTAGATTGGTAGAAAAACACCACAAGGGAGGACGGGACTATCCTGTGGTAGTAGGTTGGTAACAGCATCCCCAGGGAAAAAACCGTCCTGTGGTAGGTTGGTAACAGCAACCCCCCCAGGGAGGTAAAACCACCCTGTGGTAGTGGGTTTGGGTAGAGAGCAACCACCGGGATTATTTATTTATTTATTTATGTATTAATTTGAACATGATACGAGTGTACAAATAAATAAAGTTAAGTGAACTGCCAAGCCCCTTGATGCAGGCATTAGGGGCGGTTTAAAATTTAACTTAAGTTAAACAAGCTTGATATTTTAGTGGAAAAATTTTGTAAAAGATAAAATTAAGCAAAAATGGTTTTAAAAGACAGGTCATATGGTCATTATGATTGCTTGCATTCAGTAGAATGGAGATTCTGTTAGGTAATGAATTAAAAATAACAAAGTTTGATTGGGTATCAGGGTTAAATTTATGAGATAAAATTTTTTTTAAGATACAACTTTTTATTCAGTATTTTTTTTGGTTTTTGGTGAGTAAGTGTTTTTTTGAGAAGAGACTTGAATTTTAGACAGACAGTGTTTCTTTTATTTTACAGGTAAGTTTCCAGTTTTGGAGCCTTTTTGTGCATTTGTTTTTGCATAGATGAGATGGAATGAGAAAATCAAAGATGTCTGTGCCTTGGTTTTATGGTCATGTGTTTTGTTGAGGGGGTAAGGGTCGTTTGAGGGGGGAGTTTATACCCGGTTAAGTGTTCTTGTATGAATGGGTGCAGTAAAAAGTATGGTGTTTTGTATGGTGGTAGGTTAGGTTTTGAATTTTGGTGGAGGGGGGGGCTGGCCTGTAGGGGGAATTTGTTATTCTGACTGCAGTTTTTTTGGGGGAAAATTTGGTGGCTGAGATGGTTTATTGTGTTGAGCCCCTGTACAAATTCCATAGGTGAGATGGGGTAAACAAGTGAGTGTTGGGGCCCAGGAGGTGATGGGGACATAGTCCCCGTATTTCGATAGTATCCCTCGGTTTGGAATTTCTTGGAAATTTGCTGTATATGTGTTTTGAAATTTGGGTCTATTAAACGGGTGGATTCCTAAGTTTTTCCCTCTGTGAGTTTTGTATAGGTGCCCGTTTATCATTATTTTTAGAGGGAATCTGTGCTCTATTACCAATGAATGAAATGGTTTTATCAATGTTTGTTAAGTTTGTTAGTCCTATCCAGGTGTATTTTTGTAATTCGGTATTTACAGTTTGGCTAGCATGATGGGCTAGGTGAGAGAAGAGTATGAGGTCATCTGAAAATTTTGTGGGTTTGAGTGTTGCATTGCATTTGGTAGGTCATTTATGTATATGAGAAGGAAGGGGCCTGGGGACACTTCCCTGTGGGAACCCAAAGTATTGGGTGTGCGGAAGAGTTTGTATTTGTGAAATATTGGCTTCTGTTGCTGGGTTGACTTGAGGTGTTGAGGGAGTGCCCCCTTTTTTACCATTGTGTGACAATTTTTTGGGAGCAAGTCTGGCAACTGTATCAAAAACTTTACGTAAGTCAATTTAAGATCCCAGGGGGACTTCTTTTTTCTATTTCAGTGTATATATGTTTGCATGGTTAAAAGCATCATTGTATTTTTAAATAAGTAAGTAATTTTTTTCGGTATACACAAAAAACAGTTTCATAGAATTTTTCTACTAGCAGTATGTGTAGGAACCCCAGGATAACCCAAAAAAGTAGACAGGGGTGACTTATTTCATTGGGGGGCCTTTTACCCTTATTTTTATATAAAGGTTATAATATTTTCTTATTTTTCTACAAGAAGTAAATTTTTTTTTTTTTTTTTTTTCCACTGGCCGTTCCACCAAAGGGGGGTGGCCGAAAAAGAAAAATTTCACCCTCATTTCCCCCCACATGTCTTGCCAGAAGGGTGCTTTACACTACGTTTTTAAACTGCAACATTAAAAACCCCCCTTCAGAGTGAGGCATGTACTTCCCCTCTCCCGGCTCAAGTCCGGGCCGCCGGTTTCCCCGACCCCTTCTAAAGTTATTTGCTCACACTCCAAAACGCAAGTATTTAAAAAAAACCATTGCTCCCTTCCTCCTATCAAACCGTACACACGCCTGCTGGAAGTCCAAGCCCTCGCACACAAAACCTTTTACCCCCTTTCCCTCCAACCTTTTAGCGACCCCCACCCCCCCTTCCTTCCACTACAGATTACATTTGAAGTCATTCTGTTTTGCCATTTTCTACATGTCCCAACCCCCTCAACAACCCCTTCCCCCAGCCCCTACTACCGAGGGTCATTTAATACTATCTAAAATACGAGGGTCTTATAGGAATAAGGTAAAATTTAAAGTATGTTAGCTAAAAAAAAGAAAATCATTCCCCTCCCTTTTTTGTAGCTACATTCATCAAAACACCTTTTGGCCTTTTCTTTAACTGGTTTTGCTATGACTGGCTTTGAATGTCAAAAAAAAGGTGTTTGAAGCCTGGCCATTGACTGTGGGTATACAAAGTTGTGCCCCTCCCCCTATACTATGATGCTTTGGTTTCCCCCCTTGACAAAATTACAGAAGGGTATTTGGCACTGTTTGTGAGAAATTTTATAAACATGATTTATCTTCAGTTGTTTTACTCTGTCTTAACATTCGCATATCCAACTGCTGTAATTCATCCTGCCTACATTTTCTCTTGGTCCCGCCCCCGGATGAATTTCGATTTTGTTCTGGGTGATTTTCAGGCTATCTTTCGTTTTTTTGTCAAGGCAGAAGTACCATGAAGAGCAAGTGTAATCCATATGGCTTGTATAAGGGCTAGACATAGGGTCACTGCGAGCCTCAGTAGGTAGACAGACTGTGCTTTTTGTCATATACAGGAACGTCAGTCTGGCAGTCGCCATTTATTTGCTTACTAGTCTCCCTATCAATTCTATCCTGACATGCATGGGTCAAAGGGATTCCCAAATATTTTATGATGAAAGTACCAAAGTGATGGGGCTTTCCCACTTACATGAACATTAAACAATATTTACACACTTTCTCAGTTTTTGTTTCGTGCCTAGAAGAGTATGACTGCTCTGTTTTTTCCTAGTGTAACTAATGATAGTTTTGTGTCTATAACCATTTGCGGCAGGACTCCAGTTCCGCAGTGTATAATACATTAGAAATATCTTGGTGGGTCTCTTTAACCTGAAGACTAACAGAGCATCAGTCATCTGCAATAAGTAGGAGTTTGAACTTGTCATGTTAGGCATATCTTGACATAGCGTAAGAATAATCGAGGCGATCCCAGGAATACTACTTGGGGAACCCTCTCATGTTATCGGCCACGGGGGTTTGCTTTCTGTTTTGTTGATTTTGACCTATTTAAGCCTTCTGTTGCCTAAGGTAGGATTATAAACCAGTCTCACAGTAAATTTACCGATAGCTTGAAGTTTATTTTAAAGCTATAGTATATTGTCGAGTTGACTGTATCAGAAGGCCATTTTGCTAGGTCTAAGGGTACCATACATATGAGGTTCCCTTTGTCATTTCAGTTCTCAGGTAATCCATCAGATTATTATGGGATCGGCTGTCGATTGAGTTCGGAATTCTTCTAAGCACGATTGATAGTATGTGAGATTGTGTTGTCTTTAAGGTACTCCTTTAACTTACTTGAGATACACCGCCCTCTCTAGAATTTAGGAATTATTATACTGAGTATATAACAGGCCTATAGTTGTGCTTTACTCACATCAGACATAATATTTTTATTGTAAGTAGGAAAGTAACTATGGCCTCTTGAACCCCTCAGGTACGAGTATTTAGTGGTGTGATAGATTTATTATCGTGCGCAATAGGGATTGACAGTTCAGAAGCACCATTCTTTTTAGGAATGAGACGGGATGTTATAGAAACAGGCCTGTGCTTTAGAGTTTTGGGTTGTTTAACATGCTTAGTTCTTTTTGAATAAGTCATGAGATGCACTTACTTAGTTGACTACTGTTTGGGGTTACCACCTTGTATTGAGTATAGTATGTTTTGAAATTATCAGGTCTGTGTTAAAAGTATTTGATGCACACGCTGGTAGGTTGTTTACTAAGCTGTTGATTGCTGCAAACTGATGTCGTAGTATGAATTAAAAGCAATATTGCCAACCTTAGATGTTTCGGGTGGCATACTATCATTATTCAGATTGTGAGTACTTTGTTAGACTATCTTCTTGGCTTGGCTTAACCCCATCTGTTTTTAGTTGTTTGCTCCAGAGCTTTCTGGGGTTCTGCTTATACTCCTTCATTTTTGAGAAGTAGTGCTTTCGCCTTTTGCTCACATCTTTATAGTCTTTGTACTACTTGTTCCTCACCTTTGGAATTCATTTAGTGTGCAATATCACTGCTCTGTTTGCTTTAAATTCTTTTTAGCAGCATGGTCTCTGGTTTTCTTATTATTCTAATATATCTCTCGGATATTCATTCCAGGGTGTCAGTTATTCGTTTAATCCTA
Source organism: Cherax quadricarinatus (assembly GCF_026875155.1). Classification (NCBI taxonomy): domain Eukaryota; kingdom Metazoa; phylum Arthropoda; class Malacostraca; order Decapoda; family Parastacidae; genus Cherax; species Cherax quadricarinatus. The sequence continues at coordinate 31,993,926 of NC_069460.1, read as the reverse complement.
ACATCTTTAACTGGTGCAATATTATCAAGGATGATAGTGAACATTGTTTTGAATTTTTCCCAGCATCGTTTACGCTGTTCCGTGCTGCAACTTGTTATCTCTGTCCAGTCACAATTGTGTAGCCTATTGACCAGTGTTTCTTTACTGTAGTTTCTAGTTGATCTCATTGTTATTGTCCTGTGTAGGCCTACCCTATCCCTAGATAGTGATTTTCCTGGTGCAGTAAATGATGAACAATGATCACTAAACCTGTGGTATTGGACGCCTGACTGACTAATGTTCTGTCAGCGCAGTTACAAAGTATGGGTCATTTAGGGTGGTGAGAACTGTGAGATCCGGGTTGGTTGTATTAATTAGGTGAGTTGTAAAATTTAATCCATAGGAATTTGCTTTACCTTGCATTAGCCAGTTATTTTGCTGCTGTAAAACAGATATTGAAGTCGCCCAGTATTACTTGTCTCGCAATGTTTTCAACTCCGGACAAGACTCTGGAAAAGCTTCTAAGGAAACTGGGCTCTGGGTAGACCAGAGGGCGGAACTAGTTCCTCTACTAAGATGGGTTTGTCTTACGGAAAAGCATACACTCAATACCATAGAATCTCCAGTTTATTGTTATTTAAAATCAGGTCTTGTGTTGTAAGCTTATAAGTAATTTCTAATTTTTTTTTTTATATTATCAACTGGCCGTTTCCACCAAAGGCAGGTGTGGGCCTCGAGACATAAAGAAAATCATTTCACACATCATTCACTGTGAGCCATCAACTGTCTTGCCAGAAGGTGACTTTACACTATCAGTTTTTAAACAGCAACTGTAACACCCCTCTTCAGCAGTGCTAAGGCACGGTACTTCCTCTCAGGACTGCTAGTCCGGCCTCCTGCCGGTTTCCTGACCTAGCCGCCTTCATAATGTTACTTGCTCACACTTCCAACCAGCACGTATTCAAAGTTTAAAAACCATGGTCTCTATTCTCTCCTATCAAACACTCTCACGCATGCCTGCTGGAAAGTTCTCCAAGCCCCTCGCACACAAAACCTCTTTACCCCCCTCCATCCATTCCCTTCATAGGCTGGACCCCCTACCCGCCTTCCTTTCTCACGACAGACTGTTACATACTCTGATAGTTCATTTTGTTTCGCTCACATTCTCCTCTACAATGTCACCGAACCACCTCAACTCAACCCTTCTCAGCCTCGGACAACAGTTTTTGGTAATCCGCAACTCTCCTCCTACTTCCAAACTACGATTTCCTCTGCATTATACTTCACACCACAACATTTGCCCTCAGAATGACATCTCCACTGCTCCTCCAGGCCTTCTCCTCGCGGCCAACATTCATACGCCACGCTTCACACCCATATAGAGCGTTGGTATATAAACATATACTTCATACATTCCACATTTTGCTCCTATGGACAAAGTTCTTTGTCTCCACAGACTCCTAAGTGCGCCACTACCTCTTTTTCCCTTCATCAAATTACTATGATTTCACCTCATCTTTCATAGACCATCGATGACACGTCCACTCCCCAATATCTGAATACGTTCACCTACCTCCATATCTCTCTCCTACTCACAATGTCTTGATATTCAAACTTTCATCATAATCTTTTTGTTATCCTAACTAACCTTACTCATTTCCTGGTATTCACCTTTAATTTTCTTTTTTGCACACCGCCTACCTAATTCCATCCACCAATCTCTGCAGCTTCTCTTCAGAATCTCCCAAGAGCCACCAGTGTATATCAGCAAAAGAGCAGGCTGTTGAATAACTTCCCACTTGGTGTGTGATTCTTCTATCTTTTAACTCCAGCCCTCTTGCAAAGACCCTCGCATTTTACTCTTTCTTACAACCCATCTATATATTATTATAAACCCTCTGGTGACATCACACATCCTTGTCTAAGGCCTACTTTTTACTGGGAATATATTTCCCTCTTTCCACCATACTCTAACTTGAGCCCTCATATCCTCGTAAAAAACTCTTCAACTGCTTTCAGTAACCTACCTCCTAACATCAATACACTTGTCAAACATCTGCCAATATGCCCCCTATCCACCCGTCATACGCCTTTCCAAATCCATAAATGCAACAAAGACCTCTTTTAGCCTTATCTAAATACTTTTCACTTATTGTTTCACTGTAAACCCTGGTCACACACTCCCTACCTTGTGCATCTAAGGTCTCCAGTTGGTCATCTGCTATCCTTTTTCCGTCTTACTCTTAATTCTTTCAATTTTAACTTACCATACACTTTACAAGGTACACTCAACAGACTTATCCCCCTATAATTTTGCACTCTCTTTTATCCCCTTTGCCTTTATAAAAAGGAACCTATGCATGCTCTCTGCCAATCCTAGGAACCTTACCCTCTTCCATACATTTATTAAATAATTGCACCCAACCACTCCCAAAACTATATCCCCACCTGCTTTTAACATTTCTGTCTTAATCATCATCCCAGCTGCCTTACCCCTTTCATTTTACCTACTGCCTCACGAACTTCCCCCACAACTCACAACTGGCTCTTCCTCACTCTACAAGTGTTTATTCATCCTTGCCCTATACACGTAATCACAGCTTCCCTTTCTTCATCAAAATTTTACAATTCCTCAATATATTCCCTCCATCTTACAATACCTCTAAAAACTCTCCATAATAAACTCTCCTCACCTATTTTTATACTGACAAATCCATTAGTTATCAGGCGTTCTTATCTAGTTAATCTCACTCCAAAACTTTTTCTTATTTTCAACAAAATTTGTTGATAAACATCTCACCCCAACTCTTAATTTGCTCTCTTTTTACATTGCTTTCACCACTCTCTTAACCTCTCTTCTTTTTTCCATATACTCTCCCTCCTTGCATCACTTTTACTTTGTAAAAACTTCTCATATGCTAACTTTTATCCATTACTACTCATCTTTACAATATCATTCCACAATAGCTCCTCTTCCCTCCTGCACCACTTTCCTGTAAACCACAAACTTCTGCTGAACCACTCTAACACTACATTTTTAAACCTACCCCATACCTCTTCGACACCATTGACTTATGCCTCTCATTAGCCCATCTATCCTCCAATAGCTGTTTTTATTCTTACCCTAACTTGCTCCTCTTTTAGTTTATAAACCTTCACCTCTCTCTTCGAGCCTCTGATGCTTCTATTCTATTGTATCACCATCTACTTTTACTCTCAGTGTAGGCTACAACTAGAAAGTGACTGATATATCTGTGGCCCCCCTCTATAAACATGTAATCCTGAAGTCTACTCAAAGTCTTTTATCTACAATACATAATCAACAAAAATACTGGTTCCATTTGCCCTACATCATATCGTATGTATTCTTATTTATCCTCTTTTTCTTAAAATATGGAGTACCTATAAATAAACCCCCTTTCGATAAAAGTTCAATTCAATGGGCTCCCATTATCATTTACACTGGCCACCCCAAAAACTTACCTACCACACCCTCTTCTAAAAGTTCTCCTACTTTATGGACATTCAGGTTTCCCTACCACAATTACTCTCTCACTTGGTTCAAAGGTCCTATACATTCACTTAACATCTCCCAAAATCTCCTCTCTCCCTCTGCATTTCCTATCTTCCTCCAGGTGCATACACGCTTATTTATGACCCACTTCTCACATCCAACCTTACTGTTTATTCCAATAATTCTTGAAAGATTTACAATTCATATTCTCTTTTTCTCCTTCATAAAAACTGATCATTTAACATTACTGCTACACCTTCCTTTGCTCTAACTCTCTCAGATATCCAGATATAATCCCATTTATTTCCCACCATGAAAAATCTCCACCCCCCTTCAGCTTTGTTTCGATTAGAGCCAGGACATCCAACTTCTTTTCATTCATACATCAGCACTATCATCTGTTTCTTGTCTTCCGTCACTACTTCCCGCACATTTAAGATTCCCAGTTTTTATAAAGTTTTCTTCTTCTCTTTTTTTGTAAATGTATCAGGAGAAGGGGTTACTAGCCATTACTCACGGCAGTTAGTCGCCTCATACGACACGCATGGCTTACGGAGGAAAGGATTCTTTTCCACTTCCCCATGGACAATAGAAGAATAAAAAAGAACAAGAGCTATTTAGAGAAAAACGGAGAAGAACTAGATGTATGTATATATATATATATATGCATGTGCGTGTCTGTGAAGTGAGCCAAAGTGTAAGTAGGAGAAGCAAAGTTTATTCCTGTTATCTAGCGTGTTTGATGAGACAGAAAAAGAAACCCAGCAATCCTACCATCATGCAAAACAGTTACAGGTTTTTGTTTCACAGTCATTTGGCAGGACGGTTGTAATTCCCTGGGGGGTTGCTGTCTACCAACATACTACTATCCAACCTACTACCAACATTCATTTCTAATGTAGGCACATTATTCCACAACCCTTTCTGTTCACTATCTAAGGTTTTTTATTGTAACATTCTTTTTGACCTCGTCGCTCAGTCACCGTATCCATAACCAAGATTCAGAGATCGGTTATACTGACGCCCTAATTTGTTAGCTAGAACCTAATCTCTGCCAATGTAGGATGATGGGATCTTGCATTGACTATGATGAAGTGAAGGCCTGTTTTCATAAAACAATCATATTCATCAATATATGGCAATGGGGGTAATTTGTATTAATTAAAATTAGGTAAATCAATGTCATCACTGTAAGGGTAAACTGTCCAAAGTGCATTTTGTTACTCACATATTGGATTTCTGGCACCATTGACTATAATTTGATACATACATCCATCATGCACCCACCCTTACACATTTTACATAAGGTGCATTTTCTGTTTTTCATGCGTACTTGAGTACGTGTATGCAACCTGTTTGGTAGTGTTTGAGATTTTTATGGTGGATTGTCTCACTTTGACCTTGTATGCATACATATGGAAGTTAAGGTTATCATCATATCTACTAGACCATCTTTATTCGCAAGTCATTTATCTGTCTGTTGCCTCTGCACAATAGTTTGTGTGTCCTGGTTTAATTTGGTATACAACTTAAGATCGCTACAATAGAGCTGTGTGCCACTGTTTTGTTTTGGGTATGCGGTGTTGCCATATACCTTGCAGCGATAGTGTATTTATTTTTCTTGTAGGATGGCAACTGTTGGGCTTTTACTGTCTACGGGGCACTGTAATTTACCTCCATTCCCTTTTTCCTGCCACCATTGACTGATTTCTTTCTTATGGATTGAAGAAGAAATATAAATATAATTGTGGCAGCCTGTACCCCCCTAATGACTTGCCATTTCACTCTTAGCTATTTTAATATATACAATAATATTTATTTCTCTTTTCCAGTCCCTAGTACACTTAGTATATGCTTTAGCATTCACCACTGAATTACTAGTAAAAATTTCCTCTTCAAAAGCCTATTCATGCTCACTTTTCCCTTAACTTCACAAAACCCCTTATTGTTAACCCCTTATTACACACTCCCCCTTCCCATCTCACTTCACAGTAAGGCTTCCGCAATTTACTTCTAACTCTTTCCATTATGGTAGCTCGAAGGTTTAAATCAATGGTTTTATCATTCCAAAATCCCCCTCAATTCCATTTATAGGGGGTTGTGTGGTGTTGTTGGACTCTGTACCTGTTCTGTGGTCTCAGACATTTTTTAAAACCATGAGGGAGTAACGCCACTACAACCTGACTTTCTTGGGGTTTATAGATATATTGGCATTTTCTGCTATGATTCTCTCACTGTACATGCGTCAGCGGAATATAGGTCGTACTAAAACATTACTTTGACTGTTTAACTATTCATTCTTTCTCAAGACTGCACTGTGGGATATCAGACCTATGACCTTTGGAGTTTTGTTACTGTTGATTTGACGATGTCTCCTGTGTTTCCTCTAGTTTGACTGGTACAGGTGATATGATGGTGGTACAGTTATTGATGCTACTGTCACAGATTTGAACGTTATTAAAAGATGAGAATTTTCACTTCGCTAGTTGTACATCTGCAGTAGTGGCTGTTGGATGCAGTCAGCCATGTGTAAATGCTCATTCTTTCCCTCGTTTGGCACTATGAAGAAAATAGTCCTTACTGACCTGTCATTTTCCTTGGAGGATCGTAGTTGATCTGGTTTTTCTGCCATGTTGTTTCCCGTTAAACATGGTGAGTTGATATGGGAGGTCAGTTATTTCATTGTAGTGGATAACATCTCATGGTCTAGTTCACGTCTCTGTACTTGAATGCCGGTCCCCCTCCTTTTGGCATGATTTAGTCCATTTCGTTGTCGTCAACCATCAGTTTTTATGTCACTTTAGTTCCTGCATGTTGTTGCAGGCAGTACTTGCAAATTTGGCCATCACTGGAGTCGGATAGGCCCAGGGGACGGCAAGAAGAATATAGGAGGCAAACTTTGTTGCTGTATGCTGCGGTCTGTGGGCTGCGGCCAGCAGTGTTGTTAGGTTGAACCAAATTTGATTGGGAGTTGATACTGATTTTGGGGAGATGAGGTAGGAATAGATTCGCCTGATGAATTAATTTTTTGAAGATTTTTAGAGAGAGGGTGTAAGTTGGATATTGGCCCATAGTTATTTCAAGTCTGTTTGGTCTCCTCCTTATGAATTGGGGTTGACCTTGCTATTTGAGAACTGTAGGAAGGTAGAGGATTCGATGGATTTGTTAAAGAGTGTTGCAATGATTGGTGATAGCACTTGTTGATGCTTTTTTGTATATAATGGGTGGTAAAGGTATCTGAAAATCTCTTGTCTTGTCTTTTAGTGTGGTTGATAATAAGGGTGACTCAGTTGGGTTAGTCGAGCTAGGATCACGTGTGTTTTGGCGTAGTTGCCAGTGAGGTAGTCATTGGGTGGGGTATCTAAGCCTGGGATTTTATTGGCAAGGTTCTTTTACCTATGTGGAGAGAAAGTCATTGAGTCTGTTTGCTGTTTCTGTTGGTGGGAGTTGGGGTTCTTCTGATTTTGTTAATTAATTTTGCTAATTCGTGATATCTTTTTTGTTTCTAGAATTTTAATAGGGGTTTTTCCAGGTCTTTTTGTATCACCTCGTAAGTTGGATAATCTGTTCTTAATTACCCAATTTTTTTTAGCCCTTCTTATTCAGGCTGGTTAGGAATGACTTGGAACGTTTTGTTATGGTCTGGTTATGTGACCCATTATGTACTGTTTTTCATATAGGTGCTTTTTATTTATGGATTTGAGGATGACTGGGTGTTAGCCAGGACTGTTTCAAGTCCGTTAGCCTGTCATCTGTTTATTTTTTTTTTTTTAGGGCAGTGCTTGTTATTAGAGGTTGGGTTCTTTTTAGAAAAATTATTGAATACTTTCCGTAAATATCTGTTGAATGATTTCTAGCTCAGTGTGCCAGTCAGTGTTTGTCACTTGCTGATGTGAGTTATTCATGGCCTGCCTCATTGTGAGTCGGAAAGTGGACTACTACTGATGAAATGACCACATCAACTCAGGTGAGGACTGATTACCTCATTCTCCTCCTGTTCTTCAAGTTTCTCCTTTGTATGGACTGATGAGCAACTGTGTGGTGAAACGTTTCCTCAATAAAGATAAGAAGTGCTGCAATGTGTTAATTTAACAAATGTCGGTTCTCTATACCATTATCTTCAATCCTGTCAGACCACTGCTATGCACTTCTTGGGATCTTAATACTTGGGAATCTTCACTTGCCTAACCCTTGGGCAAAACCTTCTTTTATTGGACAAATGTTGACACACCTACGACTGCTGCAACCTCTCCTCCCTACGGTTTATAAGCTGCTTCTCCGCTCATATGCCGTATTCTATTCAAGATTAATGGACTGACCAACTATCGAATCATAGGTTTGAGGAGACTGTTTACCTCTTTCTCCTCCTGTTCTTCAAGTGTCTTCCTTTGTATGGACTGATGTAGACACTGTGTGCGCATAACGTTTTCCTCACTGAAGATACCCAAGAGTTTCACATGTGTCTAATTTAACAACATGTCGGTTCTCTGAATCATTCATCTACAAAATATTAATTGTTGCATAAAAGCAGGTATAAAAATAGATGGAACAGTAACAGAATCTGTTTGGGTAGAGTTTGTAGAGGGTCAAGAAAAACTAATTCTAGGTGTAATATTCCAACCTCCTGGCTTGGATCACGATAGAGGGAGACTTCTTTGGGACGAAATTGTTAGGGCTTCTAGACACAATAACATAGTGATAGTAGGGGACTTTAACTTTAGTCAAATTGACTGGAATTCTTTGACAGGTAATCTAGAGTCCAGTGACTTTCAGTGACTTTATGGAAACAGTTCAGGACTGTTTTCTGAAGCAGTGCGTAACAGAGCCTACCAGGGGTAATACTAATTTGCTAGACCTAGTCTTGTCAAATAAGAAAACACTCGTGAATAATCTGGAGATCACTGAAGAGCTTGGTGCAAGTGATCACAAATCCATCACTTTTAGCATTAACTGGGAATGCAAGAATAATGATAATACAGTAAAAATCCCTGATTTCCGTTCTGCTGATTATAATGGACTAAGGGAGCACCTGTCTAATCTTGATTGGGGTTATCTAGCTAATGATTTTATTGATGATGATCATACCATACCCCCGGCCGGGATTGAACCCGCGGTCATAGAGTCTCAAAACGTCACTAATGCGACGGGCTGGAGTTTTGAGACTCTATGACCGCGGGTTCAATCCCGGCCGGGGGTATGGTTTGTTTGCAATCGTGTCATTACGATTTCTTGAGTCATGATGATCATACTTATGATTATGAAGGGATCTGCTTTTATGATTTTTTTCTTAATAATGTACACCGTGCCCAGAGTATATACATTCCTCAGAGAGAAATTAGGTCTAATAATAACGATCCCAAATGGGTTAACAGTAGGATAAAGCATCTATTAGGGGAGAAAAGGGGAATTTGTAGGCGCATCAGAAGAGGAGAGGTTAACCTTACTGACCAATATGTTCAGCTTAAAAGAGAAGTAAAAAAGGGGATTAGAAAGGCTAAACGTGATTATGAAATTAGAGTTGCTAATGAATCAAAGACTAATCCAAAGGGGTTCTTTCAAGTGTATAGGACGAAGGTGAAGGAAAAAGTAGGACCTCTGAAAATTGGGAATGGACAGCTGACGGATAACGAACTGGAAATGTGTTCCTTATTTAATGACTATTTTTTGTCAGTTTTTACACAGGAAGATGTAAATGAGATTCCAGTAATTAACAATTATTTAGTTCCTGATGAATTTAAATTAACTAATATTACTGTCACAAGGGACATGGTTATTAAACAGATAGACAAACTGAAGCAAAATAAGTCCCCGGGACCCGCTGAGCTGTTTTCCAAGGTACTTAGGGAAGGCAAGATGGAGCTTAGTCAGCCAGGTGTTGTGCCAGAGTTGTGGAAGATGGCTAATGTGGTTCCTATATTCAAATCAGGGGATAAGTCCGTTCCTTCAAATTACCGTCCTATAAGCCTGACATCTGTATTGGGTAAGTTATTACAATCAATTATAGCTGACTTTATTAGAAGTCACCTTGAAGAGCAAAACTTGAAAAATGAACCCTCAGCATGGATTCAGAGAGGTCATTCCTGCCTGACAAACTTACTGACGTTCTTCAAGAGAACATTTGAGGCAGTTGACAGTGATAAGGAATATGATATTGTTTATTTGGATTTTAGTAAGGCCTTTTGATAGAGTACCTCACAAGAGACTCTTAAGAAAAGTGGCAGCTTATGGTATAGGAGGTAAAGTTCTAGCATGGATTGAGGCATGGCTTACCAATAGAAAGCAGAGAGTTACCATTAATGGAGTGAAATCTGAATGGGGATTAGTCACTAGTGGCATTCCACAAGGATCAGTTTTAGGCCCTCTCTTGTTCATAATTTAAATTAATGACCTTGATGAAGGGATTACGAGTGACATGAGTAAGTTTGTTGATGATACACAGATAGGCCGTATAATTCACTTTGAGGAGGATAGCAATGAACTCCAGGAGGATTTGGACAAATTAATCTCTTGGTTTGAAAAATGGCAGATGAAGTTCAATGTGGATAAGTGTAAGGTACTTGCCCTTGGTAATGAAAATAACCCTCAAAGCTATAATCTAGGTGAAGTAGAGCTTGAGCATACAGAATGTGAAAAAGACTTGGGAGTCATGGTAAGCAGAAATCTAAAGCCAAGACAGCAGTGCCTTAGTGTGCGTAACAAGGCCAACAGATTACTTGGATTTATCTCAAGAAGTATAAGTAACAGAAGTTCAAAAGTTCAAAAGCTCTATACATCACTAGTGAGGCCTCATTTAGATTATGCTGCTCAGTTTTGGTCCCCTTACTACAGGATGGATATAGACTCATTAGAGAACATACAGAGAAGAATGACTAAAATGATTTACTGTGTAAGGAACCTCCTGTATGAAGATAGACTTTTTTTTTTTTTTTATTTTTTTTATTATCACACCGGCCGATTCCCACCAAGGCAGGGTGGCCCGAAAAAGAAAAACTTTCACCATCATTCACTCCATCACTGTCTTGCCAGAAGGGTGCTTTACACTACAGTTTTTAAACTGCAACATTAACACCCCTCCTTCAGAGTGCAGGCACTGTACTTCCCATCTCCAGGACTCAAGTCCGGCCTGCCGGTTTCCCTGAATCCCTTCATAAATGTTACTTTGCTCACACTCCAACAGCACGTCAAGTATTAAAAACCATTTGTCTCCATTCACTCCTATCAAACACGCTCACGCATGCCTGCTGGAAGTCCAAGCCCCTCGCACACAAAACCTCTTACCCCCTCCCTCCAACCCTTCCTAGGCCGACCCCTACCCCGCCTTCCTTCCACTACAGACTGATACACTCTTGAAGTCATTCTGTTTCGCTCCATTCTCTCTACATGTCCGAACCACCTCAACAACCCTTCCTCAGCCCTCTGGCCAACAGTTTTGGTAATCCCGCACCTCCTCCTAACTTCCAACTACGAATTCTCTGCATTATATTCACACCACAAAATTGCCCTCAGACATGACATCTCCACGCCTCCAGCCTTCTCCTCGCTGCAACACTTCACCCCACGCTTCACACCCATATAAGAGCGTTGGTAAAACATACTCAATACATTCCCCTCTTTGCCTCCAAGGACAAAGTTCTTTGTCTCCACAGACTCCTAAGTGCACCACTCACTCTTTTTTCCCTCATCAATTTTATGATTCACCTCATCTTTTATAGACCCCATCCCTGACACGTCCACTCCCACATAATCTAATAACGTATCACCTCCTACTTCACACTCCTCCAATATCTCTCTCCCTCCAATCTGATATTCAATCTTTCATCACCTAATCTTTGTGTTATCCTCATAACCTTACTCTTTCCTGTTTTCACCTTTAATTTTCTTCTTTTGCACACCCTACCAAATTACTCCACCATTCTCTGCAACTTCTCTCAGAATCTCCCAAGAGCAACAGTGTCATCATCAAAAGAGCATCCGTGACAACTCCACTTTGAAGTTGATTCTTTATCTTTTAACTTCCACGCCTCTTGCCAAGACCCCGCATTTACTTCTCTTACAACCCATCCTATAAATATATTAAACAACCACGGTTGACATCACACATCCTTGCTAAGGCCTACTTTTACTGGGAAAAAAATCCCCTCCTTTCCTACTTGACTCTAACTATGAAGCCTCACTATCCACGTAAAAACTCTTTACTGCTTTCAGTAACCTACCTCCTACACCATACACTTGCAACATCTGCCACATTGCCCCCCTAGTCCACCCTGTCATTACGCCTTTTCCAAATCCATAAATGCCACAAAGACCTCTTTAGCCTTATCTAAATACTGTTCACTTATATGTTTCACTGTAAACACCTGGTCCACACACCCCCTACCTTAAATCCTTAAATCCTTAAATCCTTAAAGCCTTAAATCTCCACTCTCTGGAGAGGCGTAGAATGAGGGGAGATATCATCGAATGTATAGTGATGACGGGCCATGAACAAGGAGAATTAATAAAGTACTGAGGGTGTCGAACCAGGTAAGACCCAGAAATAATGGATTTAAGTTGGATAAATTTAGATGTAGAAAGGACATAGGTAAGTATTGGTTTTCTAACAGAGTTGTAGATGTGTGGAACAGTCTTCCCAGTGGGGTGATAGAGGCTAGGACCTTGGGTAGCTTTAAGAAGAGACTGGACAAATATATGAGTGGGAGGGGCTGGGTTTGATTGGTGCCATTGGGTACGGGAGTTATTTCTTGGGTAGCTTAAGGTAGAGGTCGTTTTGATAAGGATCTGCCTCGCATGGGCCAGTAGGCCTTCTGCAGTGTTCCTCCATTCTTATGTTCTTATGGAGGGGGATTCCCCTTCCAAACAGTAACCTCTCTTCCTCTCTTTCCCACTCACTCCTCCCGTCATCCAATTCATGCAACAGCAGCCTTCCATAAAGGTAACTGTCATGTTGAATGTTCATTCTTTTGTGCATGTAAATCTATCTTTTAGGTAAAAAAAAAAAATGGTTGTTGATACTTCTGGGTGTCTGGAACGAATTAATTGGATTTACATTATTTCTTATGGGGAAAATTGATTCGAAAATCGTCTATTTCGATAATAGTCCCACTTCCAGGAACGGATTAAGGACGATAATTGAGGGACCGCTGTAAAGGTAAACAAAGTTAAAATTGGACAGATAAGTCACTATGATATAAATATTGATTGGGAGTAAGATCTGATTTGTAATATAATAAGTTAAGCAATTTATTGTACTATAAAAAGTAAAAATAATATGAGGTAGTTGGTACTAGCTAGCAAAAGAAAGTTTTGGCACTTGAACAATAATGTAATTGGAATGTACACTAATTGCACACACAATATAGTCACTAAAATATGAAGAATAATCTAAGAGTAGGATTTGCCTTATAGCATAAAGTTTGAGCAATTAATATCACTATAGGAATATTATTTGAGGTAGTTGATACTAGCTAGAAGTTCGTTATTTGTAGTTTGGGAGAAAAGGGGAAAAAAAAAGTATGATTATAAGAGAATTTTAACATTATTATTATAATCATGGGGGAACACTAAACCCCTAGGATTATACAGCACATGTGGGGGGATGGAAGGTATTCAGGCTCAATTCAGGGAACTGGAGCATAGATCCAATTCCCTAGATCAAGAGTCCCTCACCAGCATCAAGGAACCTCCCTTGGGGGGAACCACCAGGAGTACAATCATCCTGAGGTAGTAGGTTTGTAGACAGCATCCACCAGGGAGGTACTACCATCCTGTAGTAGTAGGTTGGTAGACAGCAACCTCCCAGGGAGGTACCACCATCCTGTGGTAGTAGGTTGGTAGGCAGCAACCACCCAGGGAGGACTACCATCTTGTGGGTAGTAGGTTGGTAGACAGCAAAACCACCCAAGGAGTACAACACTCCTGGGAAGTAGTTGGTAAACGAGCAAACCACCAGGGAGGTTACTTCCATCCTGTGGTATAGGTTGGTAGACAGCAACCCCAGGTAGTTACTTCCATCCTGTGGTATAGGTTGGTAGACCAACATCCACCAGGAGGTGCTACATCCTGTAGTATTAGGTTTTGGTAACTGCAACCAACCAGGGAGGTACCACTGTCCTGTGGCAGTAGGTTGGTAGACAGCAACCACCCAGGGAGGTATTACCATCTTGTGGTAGTAGGTTGGTAGACAGCGACCACCCAAGGGAGGTTCTACAATCTTGTGGTAGTAGGTTGGTACACAGCAACCACCAGGGGAGCCCTTCCATCTTGTTGTAGTAGGTTTGTAGACTAGAACAACCAGGGAGGTACTACCGTCTTGTGGAAGTAGGTTGGCAGAGAGCAACCCACCAGGAGGTACTAACCATCTTGTGGTAGTAGGTTTTGCAGACAGCAACCACCAGGAGGTACTACCGATCCGTGGTAGTAGCATGGTGGTATAGCTAGGGTATGGTGTCACCAGGAGCGGAATACGTATTTGGTGCCACCCGGGGTGGCATCTTTGGTGTCAGCCCCATGAAATCCAATGGTGGGGGGACTGGGGGAATAAATTCCAGTTATGTCACTACTGCATGACCATGACTAATGTTTAGTAATGAGAACGTTTAAGGGCCATATATCGAACAGGAGAATACTTCTTAACTTTCTTAATGATAGAATAAATAATCGTAGTAATACTGAGGAAATATAAACTCAAATACCACTTTGAGTACAGGCAACAGATCCTACATTTATTCAACAATGCAGAAAAATGCTTGAAAAATAAAGGAAAACATCGTAGTATCAGAGAAACACTAGTTTCAATTTGACCTTGAGTACAGGTAACATCTCAGTGAATCTGATCTTACATTTCCTTGCCTTCAGTCCTGCAAAATCATCTATCACATCATCAAAATCAATGATTTTTCCTATACAGTGGACCCCTGGATTATGACATTAATCCGTTCCAGAGAGTGTGTCTTAACCAAATCTGTCATAATCCAAATTAATTTTCCCTTAAGAAATAATGGAAATCCAGTTAATCCGTTCCAGACACCCAAAAGTATTAAACAGAATATTTTTTTCACATGAAATATACATTTTCCTACACAGAAAACAATGAGACATGCAGAATAAACAGTACTAAAATGACACTTACCTTTATTGAAGACTTATTGATGAGTGATGAGACAGGAGGAGGGGAGAGGATGGAGGAGTTTACAATTGTTTGGAAGGGGAATCCCCTTCCATAAAGACTTCAGGTAGCAAGCCCTTTTCAGGGGTTAATTCCTTTGTTTTTTAATGGCACTAGGACCAACTTGAGAATCACTGGACCCCTGTCACACCAAAAATCTGTCCAGAGAGCTCTGTTTCTGGCATTTCTTTAAGAATTCCCTAAAATGGGACACAACATTGTCATTGTAGATGTTGCCAGCATGGCCTGCAACTACTGTGTCAGGATGATGTTCATCCATAAAGGTTTGCACTTCAATCCACTTTGCACAAATGTCCTTAATCTTTGAAGACAGCAACTTCCTCCATCCCTCTTCCTCTTCCTCTTCCTCTTCCTCCTCCTCCTCCTCCTCCTCCTCCTCCTCCTCCTCCTCCTCTGAAGGAAATTCCTGAGCTGTGATCTGTTGATATTGCAGATGAAGGTCTTGCAGCTCTGTATGGTTAGCTCATCATTGTCATCCTCCACCATCCTATGGTGGAGGATGGCCAAATTTACCACTCACAGCTTACCTGAGTAAGCTGAGCTCAGAGTGTAGAATCACGGCTTGGACCCTGGCTTCAAAACTGTAGAACTATGGGACGGACCCTCAGAGGGTTAATAGTGTCGCTGAGGGTGGTCGGATTTGTGTGGGATAAGACATAAGTCATGTCATCTATGAACAGGACAGGTTCAAAGAGATGAGATGCATTGGGGAGAGCATTGATGTAAATGAAAAAGAGCAAAGGGCCAAGAACACTGAGTTGATAAGGTTACACCCATCATGCACACCCATTCTCTCATAACTAGGCTAAGATTTGCCACTCACATCATTGTGATTTATATGTAGATCTATGTGAGTGACACTGTCCCTTGTCATATAGACCTACACAATTCACAGTGACAGGGTTAACCTAGAGAATTACCATCTAAGTATGTGTGTAACCATTATTACATAGGTGTGACCCAAGTTAAGTAATGTATAAATGAGAAATAAAGTACACCTACCATCCGACTTACGACCTGCTCGACTTACGACCACTCGACTTACGACCGTGTTTTTTTTGCCAAATTTCTGGGACATAAACAACTATTTGTGTTGTACAAAGTTTTTATCCTAAACCTTACAGTATAAAATACAGTACTAACAGCATAAAAAGTAAAGTAAAACATGAAATACCAAAGTAAAACAATAAAATAAAGTCATTACAAAAATGTGATGTTGATATTCAGTAGTAAAGTTCGACTTACGACCATTTCGACTTACGACCGATTTCTCGGAACCAAACTCGGTCGTAAGTCGGATGGTAGGTGTATTAACTAACACATCTACAGCTCACCAATTTTTTTTTTTTTTTTTTTTAGGAATTTTCATTAGAAGCTGGCCGCAGATGGCAGAGTTTGCCTGAAGATGAGAAAAAGGTGTTCCTCGAGAAGGCTAGAAAAGAACGAGACCAGTATGAACGTGAACTCACAGAATGGGAGGCCAAGTGAGTAGTGTTCTCATTATACCTTGTACAGTAGACCCCCAGTTATCGGCTGTTCCTGTTATCGACCAACTCGGTTGTAGGCCGGTTTCTCAGCTACCAGTTATCGGCTGTATTGGAAGTGTCCCTCGCTGGCTGTGCCAGCTTGCACGTCAGTTTGGCTGTGTCTCTCAGTTCATGAGGAAGCTTCTGCTGATTCATCCAAACATTTCTCTTGTTTTTCATTGTTTATGGTGGTTTTTTGTCAGTGTAACTGCGAAATAAGTAACCATGGGTCCAAAGAAAGTTCCTAGTAAAGTTCCAGTGGCAAAGAAAGTGAGAAACACCATGGAATTTAAGCGAGAAATTACTGAAAAATTTGAGAGTGGTGTGAGAGTGCTGGAACTTACCAGGATGTATGGGAAAAATAAATTTACCATCACTTCCATTCTGGCAAAGAAAGAACAAATCAAGGAAGCTTATGTTGCGAAAGTAGTAAATGTGATTACAAAACAAAGGTCACCAATAATGGAAGATATGGAAAAGTTATGTTATTGTGGATTAAGGAAACCATTTAGTGGGAGACAGTGTTGTGGAGTCGATTATTTGTGAGAAGGCAAGGCAGTTGCACAAGGATCTTGTGAAGAAAACTCCTGGAACAAGTGGTGCTGTTAGTGAATTTAAGACCAGCAAAGGCTGGTTTGAGAGATTTAACCCTTTCAGGGTCCGTCCCGTAGATCTAAGGCTTTACGGTGAGTGTCCAAACCGTAGATCTACGCCATGAGCTCAGCTCACTCTGATAAACTGTGAGTGGTACATTTGGGCCTAGATATGAGAGAATACATCTATGTGGTATGTGTGCACCACATAAAACAGATCCTGCAGCACACTGTGTATAATGAGAGAAAAAAAATGAAATCATGATTTTTCGATTAAAATAGCAACTTTGCAGTGTTTTTTCGTATGTTTTTTATAGTTGTATTTGCGATTTCTTGGTCTCATTTGATAGAATGGAAGACATAATACAGAAATAGAGATGATTTTGATTGGTTTTAGCACTGGAAATGGCTTGAAACTGAGCTCAAAGTAGCGGAAATGTTAATTTTTTGCACATCTAATACATGTCAGCTGGTGGGTCTAATATACATTCACAAATATGGTGATGATATTTATACAATTATTACAGTATTGCATAACAGTAAATCTTCTATTTTTTGGTGTGAATAAAAATTCATTATGTGAATAAAAAATCAAAATGGAATTTATTTGTAAAGCCTCAAAACATAACTAATGAACAGAGGAAATGTTAGTTTAGTGCCAGGAATGCCTACATTGTTTATTCTGGACCCTATTTTGAAATTGGAATATTTTGAACTTTGTGTTAAATTGGCCAAATTAACAATTTCCGATCACTTTATTTTGTAGTTGAAACAGTTGACTTGGCTATTTCTTGTGCTCAATCGATAGAATAGAAGTAATACTAGTGAAATAGCTAAGAATTTGGTTGATTGGAATAATGTAATTGGCCTAAAATGGGAGTCAAAGTCGGCAAAATCGCTGATTCGTAAATATTGCTGACACATCAAAATTCGCGAGAGCATAATTTCGTCAATTTTCCACCAAATTTCGTACTTTTTGTTTTATTACCTTCACAAAAAGATTCTCTACGATTTCATAAGAAAAAATAACAATTTTTTTTTTTTGAAAATTCTTGGACACTGGTGCGTGACTCCAGATTTGGGCCTTGGACCCTGAAAGGGTTAAGAAGCGTATTGGCATACACAGTGTGGTAAGGCATGGTGAGGCTCCAAATTCTGACAAAAAAGCGGCTGAAGACTTTGTAGCAGAATTTAATGGGTACATTAGAGGAGAGTTATTAAATGGAGAGTTAGAGGTATTGGGAAGATGGAGGGAATATTTTGAGGAATTGTTAAATGTTGATGAAGATAGGGAAGCTGTGATTTCGTGTATAGGGCAAGGAGGAATAACATCTTGTAGGAGTGAGGAAGAGCCAGTTGTGAGTGTGGGGGAAGTTCGTGAGGCAGTAGGTAAAATGAAAGGGGGTAAGGCAGCCGGGATTGATGGGATAAAGATAGAAATGTTAAAAGCAGGTGGGGATATAGTTTTGGAGTGGTTGGTGCAATTATTTAATAAATGTATGGAAGAGGGTAAGGTACCTAGGGATTGGCAGAGAGCATGCATAGTTCCTTTGTATAAAGGCAAAGGGGATAAAAGAGAGTGCAAAAATTATAGGGGGATAAGTCTGCTGAGTATACCTGGTAAAGTGTATGGTAGAGTTATTAATTGAAAGAATTAAGAGTAAGACGGAGAATAGGATAGCAGATGAACAAGGAGGCTTTAGGAAAGGTAGGGGGTGTGTGGACCAGGTGTTTACAGTGAAACATATAAGTGAACAGTATTTAGATAAGGCTAAAGAGGTCTTTGTGGCATTTATGGATTTGGAAAAGGCGTATGACAGGGTGGATAGGGGGGCAATGTGGCAGATGTTGCAAGTGTATGGTGTAGGAGGTAGGTTACTGAAAGCAGTGAAGAGTTTTTACGAGGATAGTGAGGCTCAAGTTAGAGTATGTAGGAAAGAGGGAAATTATTTCCCAGTAAAAGTAGGCCTTAGACAAGGATGTGTGATGTCACCGTGGTTGTTTAATATATTTATATATGGGGTTGTAAGAGAAGTAAATGCGAGGGTCTTGGCAAGAGGCGTGGAGTTAAAAGATAAAGAATCACACACAAAGTGGGAGTTGTCACAGCTGCTCTTTGCTGATGACACTGTGCTCTTGGGAGATTCTGAAGAGAAGTTGCGGAGATTGGTGGATGAATTTGGTAGGGTGTGCAAAAGAAGAAAATTAAAGGTGAATACAGGAAAGAGTAAGGTTATGAGGATAACAAAAAGATTAGGAGATGAAAGATTGAATATCAGATTGAAGGGAGAGAGTATGGAGGAGGTGAATGTATTCAGATATTTGGGAGTGGACGTGTCAGCGGATGGGTCTATGAAAGATGAGGTGAATCATAGAATTGATGAGGGAAAAAGAGTGAGTGGTGCACTTAGGAGTCTGTGGAGACAAAGAACTTTGTCCTTGGAGGCAAAGAGGGGAATGTATGAGAGTATAGTTTTACCAACGCTCTTATATGGGTGTGAAGCATGGGTGATGAATGTTGCAGCGAGGAGAAGGCTGGAGGCAGTGGAGATGTCATGTCTGAGGGCAATGTGTGGTGTGAATATAATGCAGAGAATTCGTAGTTTGGAAGTTAGGAGGAGGTGCGGGATTACCAAAACTGTTGTCCAGAGGGCTGAGGAAGGGTTGTTGAGGTGGTTCGGACATGTAGAGAGAATGGAGCGAAACAGAATGACTTCAAGAGTGTATCAGTCTGTAGTGGAAGGAAGGCGGGGTAGGGGTCGGCCTAGGAAAGGTTGAAGAGAGGGGGTAAAGGAGGTTTTGTGTGCGAGGGGCTTGGACTTCCAGCAGGTATGCATGAGCGTGTTTGATAGGAGTGAATGGAGACAAATGGTTTTTAATACTTGACGTGCTGTTGGAGTGTGAGCAAAGTAACATTTATGAAGGGGTTCAGGGAAACCGGCAGGCCGGACTTGAGTCCTGGAGATGGGAAGTACAGTGCCTGCACTCTGAAGGAGGGGTGTTAATGTTGCAGTTTGAAAACTGTAGTGTAAAGCACCCTTCTGGCAAGACAGTGATGGAGTGAATGATGGTGAAAGTTTTTCTTTTTCGGGCCACCCTGCCTTGGTGGGAATCGGCCAGTGTGATAATAATAAAAAAATAATAAAATTAAGGCTAAAGGATTCAAATCCCAACAAGTGTACAATTGTGAAGAAAATGTCAAAGAGGACCTACATTACTCAGGAGGAAAAATCACTGCCAGGACACAAGCCTATGACAGACAGGCTAACTCTCTTGTTGTATGCTAATGCTAGTGGGGATTTCAGAGTGAAGCCTTTACTGGTGTATCACTCTGAAAATCCCAGAGTGTTCAAGAAGAACAATGTCATAAAAAATAGATTGTGTGTGATGTACAAGGCATGGGTCACAAAACAAATTTTCAAAGAGTGGGTTAATGATGTGTTTGGCCCATGTGTGAAAAAATACCTCCTGGAAAAGAAATTGCCACTCAAGTGCCTCCTGGTACTGGACAATGCTCTTGCACATCCTCCAGACTTGGAAGACCTAGTGTTTAGGGACTTCAGTTGCATCACAGTGAAGTTCTTGCCTCCAAACACCACTCCTCTCCTCCAGCCCGTGGACCAGCAGGTCATTTCTAACTTCAAAAAACTCAACACAAAAGCAGTGTTTCAAAAGTGTTTTGAAATGACTTCGGACACTCAATTGACCCTAGGAGAGTTTTGGAAGAATCACTTCATATCCTTAATTGCATAAGTTTTATAGGTAAGGCTTGGGAGGGAGTGATTTCCAGGACTGAACTCTGTTTGGAGAAAATTGTGGCCAGATTGCATCCAAAAGGGATTTTGAAGGGTTTGGGCTGACCCTGACCCTCTGCTTGTTGTGGACTCTATTGTGGCATTGGGCAAGTCCATGGGGTTGGAGGTGAATGACCAGGATGTAGAAGAGTTGGTGGAGGACCACAGGGAAGAGCTAACCACTGACGAGCTGCAAGAGCTTCATCTGCAACAGCAACAGGCCACAGCTGAGGAACTTGCTTCAGAGGAGGAGGAAGAGGGAGTGAAGGAGGTGACTTGCTTCAGAGGAGGAGGAAGAGGGAGTGAAGGAGGTGACTTGCTTCAGAGGAGGAGGAAGAGGGAGTGAAGGAGGTGCCTTCTTCATTGATTAGGAAATTTGTGCAAAGTAGAATGATGTGTAATCTTTTGTTGAGAAGTACCACCCTGACCAAGCTAAAACAAGCCATATCTGCAACGTGTTTAGTGACAAACCCTTGTCCCACTTCAAGGAAATCATATAAAGATACCAGAAACAGACCTCTATGGACAGATATCTTGTGCAACAGAGGTCCAGTGACTCTCAAGCTGGTCCTAGTGGCATTAAAAGACAAAGAAGGGAAGTAACCCCAGAGAGGGCTTTGCTACCTGAAGTCTTTATGGAGGGGGATTACCCTTCCAAACACTAACTCCTCCCTATCTTCCAGAAACCAGCATTAGTCTTCAATAAAGGTATGTAATACTGATTTAATTGTTAAAAAAAAAAAATTTGTGAATATTTTTGTCTGGAACGGATTAATTCTGTTTACATTAATTCTTATGGGAATAACTATTTCGGTTATTGGCCATTTCGGTTTTAGGCCGAGCTTCTGGAATGGATTACGGCCAATAACTGAGGGTCCACTGTATTAAGCTTGAAGAACGGTAATGACTGCTAGTATTTACTGCACTACCTTGCAACAGGCCAGTAGGCCTGTTGCAGTGTTCCTTCTTTCTTATGTCCTTATGTTAACATAAACATGATATATGTATGCCATGAGCAATGGCCTAGTAACCATTTTTATGTATAAATTAATAATTTTTTGCTTTTCTTCTTAAGCCTTCCTGCCTTGGTGGTGTATGGCCACTTTGTTAAAAACATATGTGTGTGCTTAGTAGATGAATGGTTCAGAGAACCGACACGTTGATAAATTAGACACATGTGCAACTCTTGGGTATCTTTATTCAGGAAACGTTTCGCCACACAGTGGCTTCATCAGTCCATACATAGGAGAAACTTGAAGAACAGGAGGAGAATGAGGTAATCAGTCCCTCAACCTTGAGTCGATGTGGTCAGATGGACTGACCACATCGACTCAAGGTTGAGGGACTGATTACCTCATTCTCCTTCTGTTCTTCAAGTTTCTCCTATGTATGGACTGATGAAGCCACTGTGTGGCGAAACATTTCCTGAATATACCCAAGAGTTGCACATGTGTCTAATTTATCAATGTGTGCTTAGGTTAAACAGATACATGTCTACTTTAGATTTTGAAAGGATATAGGAAAGTATTGGTTTGGAAATAGGGTAGTTGATGAGTGGAATAAACACATGATTGAGAGGGGTTGGATTTGAGTGGGACTTGCACGTGACTTAATAGAATTATCAAAGCTTATTATTTGGGTAGAATTGAAAATTGGATTGGGTAAATATTCTGTTACTGGGATGGATTGTGAAGGACCTGTCTAGTATGAGCCAACAGGCCTATTGCAGTGTTCCTCATTTCTTAAGTTCTTATGTTCCTAAAGAATAGTAATGACTTCTAGTATTTACTGTGCTACCTTGTATTAAGCTTGAAGAATAGTAATGACTCCTAGTATTTACTTTTTCACTGTCTTGATCTTTTGCTTCTCTACATCATGACTGAACTTTGGAAATGTTCTTGTGTATAGTTTTGTAATTGCATAGTTTCTCTCTTTTATATGTTAGTTTTTCATTATTGCTTTCTCTGCTAGCTCTTTTATTTAATTTCCCGTTATCTTTAATTTGATTTCACATTTCATTCCCATTATTTATACATTTTAATGTTTTTTTTTTGTTCCTTTTTCTATATCCCCCATATCTTTTCTATATTAGTTTTGACCTAGTGCTTCTCTGTGTCCTGTGCCTCCTCCCTAACACTGGGTCACCTTAGCACAGTGGCCAGGGTCAAATGAACGAGTGCATAGCTAAACCCTACAACCCAGTTTTTTACCTACATACAGTGCTAGTCATGGCTGGGTGAGCACCCCGGCATAATGATGTAACAAAAATCAAAGGCCTATCACACAGGGGGTCTTTTTTCATCAGTGCATTATGCCGGGTAGTAGCCATTAGCATGACATCACGGCCTGCCGCCACACTCCACAGTGACTCCTCAGTGCTCACGTGGCTGCCGTGGTGAGAGGAAGTGTTGCACTTTTGTCTCTCATCTGCCCCATCTTTTATCCGGTGTTCCCTTTGGTTTTGGGGCTATTCATGTTTGATTATGGGTAAAAAGAAGTCTTTAATACCTGAAACTATAGCTCAAATCATAGAGTTTCACAAAGCTGGGTACCAGACGAAAGAAATAGTGGAGAATGTTGGTGTGTGTGAGCGTTCAGTGAGGAACTGGGTGCAGCATTTCAAGGCTGGTGGTGGTGTTGCATTACTGCCTGCCAAACCTCGGCCTGGCCCCTCAAAGAAGACATCTGTTCATACCTTAACTGTGTTAAAGAAGCAATTAGAGAGTACACCTAAGAAATGAAAAAAAGAACCCACATCTTCTCTAAGAGGTGTCTGTAAGAATTGTAGCCTAGTCAGAAATGGGCTACAGTTCTGGCTGGGCTACTTGATTGACAAGCTGTTGACAAGTTAAGGATCCCTAACTTTATTGACAAGTTAAGGATTCCTAAAATTATTGACAGGCTAAGCGCTGTTACCTATATAGCTCATTTAAAGCATTTTTAGTGTTATGAAACATACAAGTAGGGAACAGGATGATGTTGGAGCCATCTGTGAGCCAGCATTTTCATTTGATCAACTTACTTTATTTCACTGACATCATTATGCTGTACGAACATGTTCCAGACTCTAGTCATCCTGCGAATAAATGATATCAGATTAAGTGATGTTCTGGAGAAGGGTCCAGTCAGAGTGAAGCTGCTACTTGCTGCCCATCTTGTGGTGTAGATGCTCACTTCTTGCTGTCCTCAGAATGGAGACACGTGTGATACTCTGACAATACTGTATTGGCCTTGAACATAACAGTAAGACCACCCACATCACTCCAGTGTTGAAGGCTCTGCTGAAATGAGAGGTCTATCCAGGATGGGTCCAGGTGAGAGATGAGGCATCTTGCTCTGTTCTTTACTCTGTCAAGCAGTTGCAGATGAGAAGGGAGGGGGGCCAGGCAGTCCAAAAAAGTGGAACATACTCAAGGTGTGAGTGTATTTGTGTCTCATACAGAATCTTCGAACCTTATCTCCCAGATGCAAGATACGAGATGCAAGATATGTCGAAGTGTTGTAAGCTTCCTGTCTTCCTTGTTTGCAAGATTTACAACATGGTTCTTCATGGTCAGTTTGGAGTCAAATTTTACTCCAAGGATATCAACTTCATCCCTGGGTACCAGGTGTGGCTTCCAAACTGGTGCTGCATACTCCAATATGGGCCTGACGTACACGATGTACAGTCTTGAACGATTCCTTACTGAGGTATCGGAACACTATTCCCAGGTTTACCAGATGCCCAACACTCCCATTCATACTTATCACTGCTCCAGCATTACCATCTTGGTGCCTAGTGACCATCATTATTTGTGTTTTCTCAGGAGCAAATGTTACCTGTCATCAGTTTCCCCTGGCTGATATAGCTCTTAGCTGGTGATTCCTCCTGCTTTCTGCCTGCCTGCCTGCCACCCTCCTTTCACCAACAAGATTTCAAGGCTCAAGAACTTAGTGTGCATCCAGCACTCAGCAGATTTTTTCCTCTGCTTTCTCCTTGCTTGCATAAGTGCTTTACACTGGCCTGTGGTCGGGTTTAAAATCAGCTTTTTTTCTACGACTGAAGACATTCCTCTCATTGGCTATTCTTCGTCAGTCCCCACTTCCCCCTCACCCCTAGTGGGTCCTTACCTGTGAATCTGTTTCTTTGTTCGTGTGTTCTGGTGATTGATGTAGCTTAGAGCAGCTGGCATTTCCTCTCTTGGATAAGTAAATGTCAAAGTACAGTCATCTGCATATGCATTGGATTCTGCGATGAGATGATGGTCATTGAAGTAGACATTCCATAACAATGGCCCAAGCATGCTTCCCTGTGGAACACTTGCCCCAATAGGATGTCTTGCTGACTCTGTCCCATTGAGAACTACACTGAGAGATCTACCTTGAAGGTAATCACTGAGGAGATATAGTGTAGAGCCTGCATTTCCCAGTGCTTGCAGTTTTGCCAAGAGGCCCTGGTGCTATACTCAGTTGAAAGCACCAGCAATGTCCAGTGGTACCATACAGCTGACTTTGGGTTCATCCAGTGACTGGTGCCACTTAGTGGAGAGGTTTAGCAACAGATCACCAGCAGAGTAACCTTTCCTGAAACTTCTCTCTCTCTGTCTCAGTCTCTATCTCTTTCTCTCTCTATATATATATATATATGTTGTTATGCAGAAATGTGGGATAGCTGGGGGCTTGAGCCTGGTCTAAGGGCAAAGGTAAAAGTTAAACACATCTCAAGCCCAAACCGTCCACCCAGGGCTATCCCAGTCAAAACAGAAAGCGCTAAACCAGTATGTGTTACTTCAAGGGGTTGGTTAACAGAGGGTTAGGCAAAAATCCCAATTAGGAAAATATATCTATTTAATAATCACCATAACATAACATAACAGAAAAACCTTAATTCTAAACGCCCAAATGAGGGTACACACAGCTGGCTGGAGGTTCAGCCACCATAACACTAGGCTTCCGTCAGCGTCAGGCCGTCATTACACTACAAACCTCATTTCTTACTTCATCACTCATCCCACAGCACCCTGACCATGTCAGAGCCTGGGTGACCATACAGGTAAGCCATATGAAAGCCTATGGCTTGAGTTGGATAAACAAAATGAGTGTACAACTACAAACTTAACTTAAATACACAGCATCTCCGACGCCAGCCTCTACACACCATGCTAACATCACGTGACCCCCTCCCCACGCTTACTCTGCGTACCCAAACATCCTTGGAAAATAAATCATTAACACAATTTCTTTATAATTACAGTTAGAGTACTTTACAGTACCCCCAAATGCACATTATCAATTATAAAATTATTCTTTACAACTATAATATTCATACTATTATGGCACACTTCTCCACTATATGTACATTACGATGTCATGCAGAACCCTGCATAACACCCCCACCCCCAGACCTATAGGTCTCACTCTGTTAGCGGGGTCCCTACGGACACCGCTAGGCAAAAAGAAAAAAAAAAGAAAATAAGCCCCACATTAAGGTCTGAGGCAACTGGCAAAATGATAACTGGGAAATGACCACCAAACAATCACGGTCTTTTGGTTCTACAAATATGCCATATTTACAAACTGAGGTACTAGATTGCAGACATATGAAACTCGTCGAACATAAAAGTGATCAAGTTCTATACCCAACGAGCTCACAGTCACACTCTTAGACAGCTGTTTTAGGAAAAGGCACCATTACAACACAGCGCTGGCCAGGCACTGGCGTTGATGCATTTTACCTAAATTACATCAAGCAAACTTATAAACAAGCAAGTAAACTTTGTACAAAAGTGCCCCTGAGGAATGCCGTTTTATGAAGTAACACCAAAGTTCAGTATGTTGCAAGGCAGACCAAACTGTAGGTGCCACCAAAAAAAACTTTTAAACAGTAAGTACATTTTCCAGGAGTTCAAAGAAAAGAAAAACAGATGTTACATGTTAAATTCTACTGAGAAAACAACATCACATTACCACTCCCATCTCACAGCAATCTTTAGTAAACAAAACTGGTTCCCCATGACACACCTCTGCGAGAATCAGGAGAGCACAGGAGAGGGGGAAAATATCAGGCCCCTAAAAACAACAAGTGGATAGGCACATAAATCTTGTTGGTGGGACTGCGGCCGTAAAACCCTGGAGTCATCACTGAAGACCCCCAAAAGGTGGACCTCCCAGGCCGCAACCTACATGTCATTCCAAGGACCCTGGAGTCACCCCAGTGGTGATCCAAAAAGAAAAAATTGAAAAAGAGTCCTGGAGAACCAAAACACCTCGGATCAAAAGACATGACCCAAACAGTGGAGGGCATCACCGCCAGCCCCACATTCACTAAAACGTTAGGTCCAACAGTCTCTATACCAACATAAAACAGAGGCGAGGCATTCCAGCCAACACCTAAAAAACGTAGCATACCTTACCTAGGCATGGCCTTTGATGTGACAACCCCCCTAAATATACACACACTAGGGAATCCTGATACCTCCAGCTCCAGCTCAACCTGCCCTTCTCCTTTGGGTGGTCCAGAGTTCCATCTACTCGTCTATTGCAAATCACTGCAAAATAAGAATAGATAAGTGATCTATACACTACATTGTGCACTTTAAACACAAGACAAGGTATTAGCAACCACATTCTCCGCTCCCTTCACATAATGAATCACCAGATTAAGAGGTTGGAGAAACAAGGCCCACCTCGTAAGTCTCTGATTGTGGTTCCTCATTAAGTGAAGGAAACGTAAAGGAATATGGTCACTATACACAGTTATAGGGTGGACTGATGAAGATATATGCACCTCAACATGTTGCACTGCCAACACTAAAGCAAAAACCTCTTTTTCTATGGAGGTATAACTTCTTTGGTGCCTGCTACTTTTTGCTGAGAAGCAGCCGAGTGGCATTACTTCCCCTGCTCTACCCTGCAACAAGACTGACCCAACCTCTGTATCATTTTGCAAAACCCGGGGTGGGTAACTCAGGATTACACATAAAAGATCTTGAGGGTTAATGGCATACAAAAGGTACATGGACAGAGATATTAAAGTTACAAATACGGGTGTGTCCTTGGCACACATGGTCGTGGGAAGCAGATGACGCACCCACTGTTCATTCACACAATTCGCATGTAGTTCATAAAGAGGAGACAAAACCTTATTTTTTAACTGTACCTGGCGGCAGTCAGTGCACGTTTTCAAGGTATCACCTAGTGTGAGACCAGTAAAAAACAACGTCCACCGACTCTCGCTGGATACAAACACAGTCTCTAGAAATAAACACTTCACTTCCTTCAAGGAACCTATTTCACCCCAGCTTACATCATGCCAGACCTGCTGACATTTCACAAATTCGGAAACCTCTACCTCATGGGGTTTAACATGGCCCCATTTTTCAGCATCCCAAAACTCTTTCACTAAGGTGCATCATGGCTGAGCCAACACTTCAACCAGTCTTTCAGAAGATCCAAATCTTCCACAATCTCTTACAATTTTCCTGCTTGCATTATCTTTCTCAGGGACTTTATCCATCATCATTTTGAAGGCACCACACAGTTCCATCATAGCCTTCCCAGAACCCAGTTCCAATGCCAATCCCATCTCTCCAGCTTCCAGAATGTGTAGCACCACCTCATAGTCCCACGTCATCCTGGGCGGACTGGCAGACTGGTGCACTAGTGCCATCGACCTCATCTTAGCCAAGAATTTTCTGAAACCGAGATAAAACACCGCTGGGGAAACATCACCATCCTCACGTAGCACATGACTTAATGATTCCAGAGTGCTTCTCCACACGGTAATGAAAGGGAGGGGAATTCCCTCCTCCCAGTCCTGGTACTGGGGAAAGCAAACATGCATTGCCCTGAGAGACTGGGAAAACCATGGAGCTTTTCTTTGACTCCTAGGATGATATGCATTGGTAAATTTAACCTCAAGTAGGCCTCTCAAAACTACATGACATTTCATAAAATATGACTTCTGGGTGATTTGTGCAAAGCCTAAGAGACAAAAATGTTTCACCAGAAATCTCAAAACCACACACACAAAATTATTCAGAAAGGGTACAGACTCTGGTAACCTGTTAGAAAAGGAATTTATTATTAAACACTGATTATTTAGCTCTCCCGTCTTAACACTGAAATGCCGTTCCTTCAGAATCTGTAAAAAATACTGACAAAGACACTTTAATAGTTCTGCCGCGTCCACGTAAGCACAGGTCCTCTTAAAAAGAGTCTTGCTCATTTGATCAACTCTGCAAAATAAACACTTGGGAAATTTGGGAACCACATCCTCCGCGACAACTGATAAATGAATAGCGTTCCGGAGGTCACAACCTTCCCGGGCCTCACTCAGCTGCTGCAGAGTCAGGGGATTTTTTCCCACATCAGCACCAAGACCACTCCTCCAACCGAGTTCCAGTTGAGCCGGTTCATCACTGCTCAGAGTCTCCTGCAGGTCAGACTCAATGAACAGGCTCCCCATGCCCAAACCATCACCACAGTGTGCAGAAGGGTCACAGGGAGGCACAGCTCCTACCTTGTTCCCCTGTTTAGTCCAAAAGCACATTGAAAAAAACATTGAAAAATTTTCAGGTACCGTTGCTCCAATTGGGTAATTACCACCTTGTAAAGCAGGGTCCTGCAAAACCAAACATTCCTCACTTTTGAGGAGTCCCACAACATTGTTGCCTAGTAGAAGGTCAACTCCTGCAAAAGGTACATCTTCTGCAATACCTACAGGTAGGTACCCAGACTGGTACTCAGACTCTACCCATAACCTGTGCACTGGAGTCATGACAGGGACTCCAGTTATCCCTTTAAGAAAAATGTCCAATCCGGTGTAGGTGTCATCCGACACTGGCAATACACCCCTGCGAAGCAAGGTGTATGTGCTACAAGTGTCCCTCAAAGACATAACGCCCGTGACCCTACCTTCATTTTGGTGTAAGGCCACAGTAGACTTACTTGAATAGACCTTCATCCGAGGGTCAAAGACAGCTGGTCTTCTTTGAATACCTTGGGGCAAGACTGCAATGCAAGCCACATCATGTGTAATTGGTGTATTTACTGGAGAAGCATCTGTCGCAGCCTGGTCCCTAAGCATCTTTCGACAATATGGCTGCAGGTGGCCCTGTTTATTGCAATATATACAGTGATAAGGTTTAAAGGCCCCCTGCCCATTTGACCTAGGTTGGATCCCTTGGTTCTGGGGAACTGGGCTCGTCCCACCTGTTCCTTGTAGTCCTGGACCTGTGACAGCTGATTTGAAAGCTCCTCGAGTGGGTACTGGAAAATTAGGGTTATTAAAACTCCTTTGGTTATTAGGCTGATAAATGGGTGGCTTAAACTTCTGAAATTTCTTATTCCTATTGGTGGGTTGAGAAAACTTACCATTATTAGTATGTGGGGTGTGGTAACTACTACCAAATTTTTGGTTAACTAAAAATCTGTCACCCAGCTCTAAAGCATTATTAAAATCATCAAGATCCTTCTCCTCAAGATATGCCTTAAGGTCAGAAGGAACATTTCCCAAAAGATCCTCTAACAAAATTAAGGTAATTACACCTTCATAATTGCCTACCACCCCGTTTGAGCGACACCACCTATTTAGAAGTGACATCTTCTCCTTACCATATTCCACCAAAGACTGCCCTGACTGAAACTTTAGTCCTCTAAATTTCTGCCGGTACCTTTCCGGCAACATTTGATAAGCCAGTAAAACTACCTCTTTTAGCTTATGATAATCAGAAAAGGCAGATCCTTCTAAAGAACTAATAGCCTGTAACCCTTTACCAACTAATTGGGTTCTTCCTAATGTCGCCCATTCCTTTTCCGGCCAAACTTGGGATTTGGCCGTACTTTCAAATAACAGAAAAAACTGGTCTGGGTCTTTCTCTAGGAATTTGGGCACAAATTTTATGGCTTTATCCAAATGAAAAACATCTACCCTCGTGTCTGTGTCTGGGTGAGAAGCAAGCTGCCTCTCTTTAGCTCTTTCTTGAGCCCTAAGCTCCTCTAAGGCTCTCTGTTCCTGGATCTTTGTACGCTCAATCCTTAACCGTTCCTTTTCTTCTGCAACTAGGGCTAATTTCATTTGTAAAATTACTACTTCCTTATCCAGGTCCCTATCATGGGGATGTGATTCAATGTCACCTTCCAAATGCATGTCATCCTCAGAATTTTCACCAGTGTCAGCCATTTTGGGAAATAATAGCACCAAATCTTACTACCAGCCACAGAACTTACTGATATAAAATAATAAAGCACACAGCAAGGTACATATACTGAAGTAGTATATTCACAAGGAGTTGTCATGTGACTCCCCCAAATTAAACAGGATTGTACACAAAAAGAAAACCCTGGCAGAAAAAAAAAAAAAAGAGCTACTGCACCTGCAAAGGTAAATTATTTCCAGAAATTTAGGTGAGCATAACCCTCTAAAAATCAGCAAGATTGTACCTGCAAGGGTAAATTATGCACAAAATATCAAGTATTAATAAAACCCTAAAAATCAACAATATGGTACAGAAAGGTAAATGATTTATAGAGTATTAATTAATAATAACACCCTAAAACCAGCAATATTATACAGAAAGGTAAATTATTCACAGGATATTAATTAATAATAACACCCTAAAAACCAGCAATGTTGCACACAAAAGTAAATTATTCACAGGGTATTAATTAATAATAACAACCTAAAAACCAGCAATATTACAAACAAAGGTAAATTATTCACAGGGTATTATTAATAATAACACCCCAAAAACTAGCAATATTACAAACAAAAGTAAATTATTACAGGGTAGTAATTATAGTGAACTCCCTGACAAAACCAGGAATGTTTGCACAAGCAAACGTAAATATTCACAAAAATTTGATAATATCACCCAAACAGGCCCCAATATGCAAACGTAGGTACGTTAGTTCAAGCAAGGTATAATTACATAATAAACCCTAAACACCCAGGGTATGTCAAAACAAAAGTAAAATATGTTATTTTAAAGGGGTTGGTTATAGAGAATGCTTCCCAAAAATCCCAGTAAAAATATTATTATTTAATACCAAACTAAATAAACCCGAAAAACTTAATTATAAACCCCAAATAAGGGGACACACAGTTATGCAGCACCATAATAGCTGGGCTTGAGCCTCAGGGTCTACAAATAAAACTTACTTCACATTCAAACCCAAACCGCCACCCAGGTCATCCTCGGTCCAAACAGAAAGCCATATAAACCATGGCTTCAAGGTTGGATAAACAAAATGAGTTACAAAAAATTAACTTAGAAAACATATCTCCGATCACCATAACTAACAAACAGCAAAAACCCTTCACTTCTAAACGTCCCGGCGTACCAAAACAGCTTGGAAATTCATACCACTTATAACAGTTAGGCTTACGTCCCCATGCACGTCATTACATAAAACCCTTCAAATATACTACTTCATCATTATCCCACACACTCCTATGACCATGTCAGAGCCTGGATAACATACAGGTAAACCAAATCAAAATGCCTATTTGCTTTGTAGTATATACAGAAAAAATATTGTAACACAAAAACCCTAACTTAAATACACAGCTAATCTAATGCAGCTCTTAAAAAAACCATGGTTACATGAGTGATGAATTCCCAGTTCTGGTACCAAAAAAGCCTAGAAAAAATTATACATTAACCCACTTTTTATATAATTTCATTAGAAATATTCAGGTACCCCCAAATGCACATTTCATTATAAAATTATTTGTTAATAACTATATAAACCCATAAAATTTTCACACAACCACTTACATAATATACATTACTAATTGGGCATGAGCAGAACCCTGCCATAAAACATTGTAATAAAATGTAGAAACAGCAATTTTTATTATCTTTTAGAATTTAATATTTAAACTATTGTTAGGACTAAGTAATTGCACTTCATGATAGCTTTCTGGTCTGTAATTTAATGCAGACGAACTTAAAACAATAGACAGATGGTTTTGGATGGGATGCAATTTGGTGTAATTACATTAGATAAAGCTAGTAAAAAAATTATACCAGTGAGTTTAACCCCCTGACGATAATTATTTCAATGTTCGAAGTATTTGAGGTTGAAAGGTACTAGACAATTTTATTCCTTTAAGGAACAGTGAATTAGATTAGTCCATTTCAGACCCCCAAACATACACATACAAACGCACTTACATAAATACACTTACATAATTGGTCGCATTGGGAGCTGATCGTAAACCGGGGTCCACTGTAATTAGAAACATTTGTAGTAGAGATGTAGCAAACAGTGCAATTACAATAGTACAATTTTAAGAGAGTATTAATACTTTAAACTGATTTAGTGATCTTAAGTTAATTAGTGTTTCATGAGTAGTTTAACTGGTTCTGTAATTTCAGGCTAGGAAAGAAATGGTGAAGTAACAGAAGTAGTTGGACAAGATGGTTTTGTATGGTATAGCACAATGTTGGTGTAATTACATTTGGGAGATAAGGTGATTTGTAATAATACAGTGGTGCCTAGAGTTTCAAACAGCTCCCACTCGAACAGTCATGTAAGTGTATTTTTGTAAGTGCTTTTGTAAGTATATTTTTGGAGGTCTGAAATGGTTTAATCTAATTTTCATTATTCTTTATGGGAACAGATTCGTTTGGTATTGGCACTCCAACAGCCTTCTGGAACGAATTAAGTTCATAACTCAAGGTACCACTGTAATATATCTTTATTTACTACATGTACAAGGTATACAGGCCTAGCTGACATCAGTGACATACTACTATATAGAAAGTCCTTTGTTATGTAGAGTATTTCAGGCGAATTAGGTTAGTTTTGTCTCAGGATTCGACCTACACCATTCGACTAACACCCAAGCACCCATTTTACTGATGGGGAACACAGAATACCAGTGTAAAGAAACACGTCCGATGTTTCCACCCCTTCGCCGGGAATGAACCCGTACCCTCACCGTGTAATGCAAGAGCTTTTGCCACCAGGCCACGTGGCACCATGACTTTAATTATAGTTCTAAATTGATTGGCAGACAGGAGTCCTTTTATTGGTTTAGGCAGTAAATTCTAGATCCTGGGGCTCTTTATATTACCTGGAGTTTACCTGGAGAGGGTTTCAGGGGTCAGCGCCCCCGCGGCTCGGTCTGAGACCAGGCCTCATGGTGGATCAGGGTCTGATCAACCAGGCTGTTACTGCTGGTCACACGCAAGCTGACATACGAACCACAGCCCGGTGATCAGGTACTGACTTTAGATGCCTGTCCAGTGCCTTCTTAACCTTTTGAGGGTCGGCAGGTCCTCTCAGAGACTTGTTCTCAGGGTCGCCCAAATTTGAAAAAAAAAAAAAATATTTTTTCTTATGAATTTTTTTTTTTTTTCTAAACATTATAGGCTAAACAAAAAATGTTTACCATCAATACTTACCGAGATATGGAAGGCGTGAAGTTGACAGAAAATGTCTCACGTATGGTATCATCGCCAACTGCCGTCACCCGGTATTATTTGTTTTTGGTTTTAGATACTATTTTCTATTATTTTTTAATTTTTTTTTTCCAAGTTACTTTTATGGCCCGTGAGACCAATATTAGCAATATTTTATAAGTTTTTTCTCTTTATTTACTACACAATAACTCCACAAACACTGTTGTCCTTATATTGTTTATAATTGTTGTTTTCACACAATTGATATGAAATGTTCTTTATTACTATTTTTCTATATTTTATATACACATATACAGTCACAGGGAATGTTTCTAGAAGTTCTGCAGCTTGTGGAAGTCTTTGAAACATGGTGTCATGCACAGTGGTGTTTTACACTCCTCACACATAAAACGAGTGTCTGTGTTGTTGTGGGCATTTTTTTTGTATGTGCACAGACGTAACACCTCTTCTGAGCCTTTTTCTTGAAAGCAGTAGCAGGCAGTTTTACTAGGAAATGATCACCATGCTTCAGACGAGAAGGTAGTTGTTGATAATTTAGTGGGCAGTCTATTGCAGGTGTTGTTCCTTGGTACTTGAATAATATTTGTCTGATGACAGACAAACGGAATTTGTCATATGATGGTTTGTTTCTGGTCCTCATCTTATACATATTACAAGCAGTGAGAATGGAAATGTCCAGAAAAAGAGTTTTATGTACCACTTACAACTCTTACGAACACAATCAGCAAACCCAATCTGCATGTCACATTTGTCCACTGAGTGCATATTGAGGGTGTAATCAATCAGAGCTGTAGGTTTTAGAATGGGTTCATTGCTTTCCCTATGCTGCCTGCCAGTGTCTGCCATTTCATTAGGGTGAACTGATGACAACAGTGTGACATCTCGTTTGTCATGCCACCGAAATGCCATGATGTCACTGGCAGCAAACGCCTGCACCTCATCTCTACGAGTGCCAGTGTCAAACCTGGGCATATGCTTACGATTTGCAGGCACTGTGCCACACACGTCTGTCATGTTCGCTCGCAAAAAATCACTGAGTGAGGGGCTTATGTACCAGTTATCAGTATATAATACACCTACCATCCGACTTACGGCCTGCTCGACATACGTCCACTCGACTTACGACCGTGTATCTGGCAGCTGGGCTGGGCCGGTTGATGCACACCGCTGTACAATATTTGACAATGCTCGCGGTGGCAATGTGTCATGCAGGCAGCATCAGTTTGAGTAACCCTGCCCTATCAGCAGCATCATACTGTATTAACTGTACTAACTGGACAGTAAATTTCACAATGGCCCCTAAGATGAAGTCTGAATCTTGCACTGGAGATTGTGGCAAGAAAGGCTCTTACTGTCGAACTCTCTATTTTTTACTGTTGCACATAAACCTGTCTGTATCTGTCTGCCTGTATATCTGTGTGTCTGTTTATCTGTCTGGCTACTAGTGTGTCTGTCTGTCTATCTGTGTGTCTGTCTTTGTCTGCTTGTCTGTCTCAGAGCCACTCATTAAGAGTGTACTTGGTCTTGAAGATGCCATATTAATAATGATAATAACAATAATAATCACTGAGGCACATTAAATGTGTATAAAACGTTAATATAGACATTTTGCTTAATCCATCTGTGATTTTTTTTTTTCAAAATTATATAATAAACATGCTACATAACATATAAATTAACAAATACGAGATGTTTTTCTGGTCGGCTTGACAGTGAACAGGAATCATTCGTGTCCGGGCTGGTAACAACAACAACGTTTGTTTACATAACTCGTGAACATTCTACATTCTCATTCTCTCTCTCATTTATTCATTTAATCTTGTTTACTCACCTCTCACTCTACATTAAAATACAGATATTTTATGATATAATCGTGTCCACTCATTACTTATTATAGCTTAATAATAATAATAATAATATTAATATTAGTACATATGTATTATTGTAATAATAACAATTTTTTTTTTTTTTTTTTTTATTATCACACTGGCCGATTCCCACCAAGGCAGGGTGGCCCGAAAAAGAAAAACTTTCACCATCATTCACTCCATCACTGTCTTGGCAGAAGGGTGCTTTACACTACAGTTTTTAAACTGCAACATTAACACCCCTCCTTCAGAGTGCAGGCACTGTACTTCCCATCTCCAGGACTCAAGTCCGGCCTGCCGGTTTCCCTGAACCCCTTCATAAATGTTACTTTGCTCACACTCCAACAGCACGTCAAGTATTAAAAACCATTTGTCTCCATTCACTCCTATCAAACACGCTCACGCATGCCTGCTGGAAGTCCAAGCCCCTCGCACACAAAACCTCCTTTACCCCCTCCCTCCAACCTTTCCTTGGCCGACCCCTACCCCGCCTTCCTTCCACTACAGACTGATACACTCTTGAAGTTATTCTGTTTCGCTCCATTCTCTCCACATGTCCGAACCACCTCAACAACCCTTCCTCAGCCCTCTGGACAACAGTTTTGGTAATCCCGCACCTCCTCCTAACTTCCAAACTACGAATTCTCTGCATTATATTCACACCACACATTGCTCTCAGACATGACATCTCCACTGCCTCCAGCCTTCTCCTCGCTGCAACATTCATCACCCATGCTTCACACCCATATAAGAGCGTTGGTAAAACTATACTCTCATACATTCCCCTCTTTGCCTCCAAGGACAAAGTTCTTTGTCTCCACAGACTCCTAAGTGCACCACTCACCCTTTTCCCCTCATCAATTCTATGATTCACCTCATCTTTCATAGACCCATCCGCTGACACGTCCACTCCCAAATATCTGAATACATTCACCTCCTCCATACTCTCTCCCTCCAATCTGATATCCAATCTTTCATCACCTAATCTTTTTGTTATCCTCATAACCTTACTCTTTCCTGTATTCACTTTCAATTTTCTTCTCTTGCACACCCTACCAAATTCATCCACCAATCTCTGCAACTTCTCTTCAGAATCTCCCAAGAGCACAGTGTCATCAGCAAAGAGCAACTGTGACAACTCCCACTTTATGTGTGATTCTTTATCTTTTAACTCCACGCCTCTTGCCAAGACCCTCGCATTTACTTCTCTTACAACCCCATCTATGAATATATTAAACAACCACGGTGACATCACACATCCTTGTCTAAGGCCTACTTTTACTGGGAAATAATTTCCCTCTTTCCTACATACTCTAACTTGAGCCTCACTATCCTCGTAAAAACTCTTCACTGCTTTCAGTAACCTACCTCCTACACCATACACCTGCAACATCTGCCACATTGCCCCCCTATCCACCCTGTCATATGCCTTTTCCAAATCCATAAATGCCAAAAAGACCTCTTTAGCCTTATCTAAATACTGTTCACTTATATGTTTCACTGTAAACACCTGGTCCACACACCCCCTACGTTTCCTAAAGCCTCCTTGTTCATCTGCTATCCTATTCTCTGTCTTACTCTTAATTCTTTCAATAATAACTCTACCATACACTTTGCCAGTATACTCAACAGACTTATCCCCTATAATTTTTGCACTCTCTTTTATCCCCTTTGCCTTTATACAAAGGAACTATGCATGCTCTCTGCCATCCCTAGGTACCTTACCCTCTTCCATACATTTATTAAATAATTGCACCAACCACTCCAAAATTATATCCCCACCTGCTTTTAACATTTCTATCTTTATCCCATCAATCCCGGCTGCCTTACCCCCTTTCATTTTACCTACTGCCTCACGAACTTCCCCCACACTCACAACTGGCTCTTCCTCACTCCTACAAGATGTTGTTCCTCCTTGCCCTATACACGAAATCACAGCTTCCCTATCTTCATCAACATTTAACAATTCCTCAAAATATTCCCTCCATCTTCCCAATACCTCTAACTCTCCATTTAATAACTCTCCTCTCCTATTTTTAACTGACAAATCCATTTGTTCTCTAGGCTTTCTTAAACTTGTTAATCTCACTCCAGAACTTTTCTTATTTTCAACAAAATTTGTTGATAACATCCTCCCAACTCCTCATTTGCTCTCTTTTTACATTGCTTCACCACTCTCTTAACCTCTCTCTTTTCTCCAATACTCTTCCCTCCTTTCGTCACTTCTATTTGTAAAAACTTCTCATATGCTAACTTTTTCTCCCTTACTACTCTCTTCACATCATCATTCCACCAATCGCTCCTCTTCCCTCCCGCACCCCCCTTTCCTGTAACCACAAACTTCTGCTGAACACTGTAACACTTCATTTTTAAACCTACCCCATACCTCTTCGACCCCATTGCCTATGCTCTCATTAGCCCATCTATCCTCCAATAGCTGTTTATATCTTACCCTAACTGCCTCCTCTTTTAGTTTATAAACCTTCACCTCTCTCTTCCCTGATGCTTCTATTCTCCTTGTATCCCATCTACCTTTTACTCTCAGTGTAGCTACAACTAGAAAGTGATCTGATATATCTGTGGCCCCTCTATAATATTATTATTAATTTAGGGCACTGGAGCACAGATCCACTGTATAGCACTTTGTCTGGATTTTTTGGGTTATCCTAGGTAATTTATAATATGTATGATAACTTGACTTACGTGTACCAGTGAGAGAGAGATACAAAGAGACAGCCACATTCGGTCAGCCAACTACCCACCCATCCAACCACCCACCCATCCAGCCACCCACCCGGCCAACCACAGACCCGGCCACCCAGCCAGCCAGCCGGATATGTATTACACATGTTCCAGAGTTGTTTCTCTTTACTTAGGGTATACTGTATGCGATGTAAAATTTACAATACATATCACTACCATATATACATTATATACAGTACATAAATAATTAAAATACAACAATAGAAGTAAATTATGGTAAAAAGAATGAAATAATGATTGTACATTACATTACAGTATTATGTCGGTAGTTTATATAGGAAAGTTTTGACATTATGCCCTAGCCAATATGTCGGCAATTTTCAAAGGTTCGACTTACGTCCATTTCGACTTACGACCGGTTGGTCGGAACCAAGCTTGGTCGTAAGTCGGATGGTAGGTGTATATGCCCCTTACCAAGGTATGGTTCTATCATTGTTCTAACCACATCACTAGAGATGCCCAATAACTTCCTGGTATTTTGCAATGTATAACTTCCAGTGTACACAATAATATCCAATACCAGACCACTGTAACAATCACAAAGCACAAACAACTTTATACCAAAGTGTTTCCTCTTGCTTGGTAAGTACTGCTTGAAAGAGAGTCTTCCTTTGAACAGAATCAAAGACTCGTCAATTACAAGCTTCCTGAAGGGATAAAAATACATATTGAATTTCTCTTTCAGATACACAAACACATTCCTAATCTTATATAACCTGTCGTTTCTGTCAGGCCTCGTTTTGTCTGAGAAGTGAAGCATACGTAACAGTGGCACAAATCCATTCACTGGCATTATATCACTGAAACCTGGGGTTGCAATCAGGCAGTCTGTTGACCAGTATGATTTCACTCTGTGCTTATACACATGTGGCATAAGCATTATTGTGGCAAAGAAAAGATACATCTCAGCCACAGTTGTCTCCTTCCACTTGTGTAGACGTGATTTTGGTGAAAGTAATGTGTTTGCCATGGTGTACTCGTAGTATCTGTTGCTTTCACTGACAATAATTTCCATCAGGGGTTCATCAAAGAATAACTCAAAACATTCCAGTTCAGTGGCATTGTTCCCCAATGTACAACATGGCCATATTCCACTTTGGCTTTCTTCAAACTGTTGGGGATTTGGAACAAAATTGACAGCTTCCTGCCAATCCCAGGTGCGGTCTGCTGGTGGGTACTGGACATTGACAGGTGGTTGTGGTTGTGGAGGCTGGTGTGGTGGGTGGGGGATGGTGGCCTTTGTTGTAGACCAGCTGAGGCAGCGGCGTGGGTGGCAGCAGCATGGGTGGCAGCATGGCCCACTGCTGGTGCCTCACGGCCGGCACCACCACTACCACCACCATGCACATTTTCCATCCCAATTGCAACACTATCATAATCATTTTCACTGTCTGTTCCTGTTGTACAGCCACGGGATGTACTCCGAGATGTACTCCTTCCCCTTGGAATAGCATGTGGCACACTACCAGAGCGCATATATCGTCGTATATACTGACGCTTCACTGGAGATTATTCCACTTCACTATCACTACAGGAACTGGTTTCAAGTGCTTGTAGTTCACTATCACTATCATCACCAATGCTCACATCTGAGTGCGGGATTTGGGAAAATAGGAGTTTCCTCTTTGATTCTGGTACAACTGAATGTGAACAAGACGGCCCAGCAGCAGAGGTGGAAGGCTGAGGGTCGTCTGGGTTTTCCTCACTATTACCGATATTATGGTCATTAGTTTTGGTCACAGCCTCACCAAAACCTTGAAACTCATCTTCACTGGCACTTCCATCTGTATTAGAACTGTCACTGGGGAACAAAAGTGTCCCAATTCACCGAGGAGTGAGGAGCTTCTTACCGCGAGGCATGGTGAACAAGGTCTACTAAAATTGCGTTCTCACATTGCGCCACTGGGTCCCAGATTTTTTTTCTACCGCGCACACCGACCATGCACACCCATTCTCTAACATCTAGGCCTACCAGCCTTTTCCCGCGAGATTTGAAGGCGCTAGAATTTATGCGTACTAGTACATCAAAAACACTGGCGCGTAAGCCGTACTAGTATGGCCGAAACCCCGAAAGGGTTAAAGACAGCCAGAGGTCTATTAGTAATTCCCCTTATGTATGCTGGGAGGCAGTTAAACAGTCTTAGGCCCCGGATACTTATTATGTTGTCTCTCAGTGTACTTGTGGTGCCCCTGCTTTTCATTGGGGGAATGTTGCATCTCCTACCGAGTCTTTTGCTTTCATAGGCAGTGATTTTCGTGTGCAGGTTTGGTACCAATCCCTCCAGGACCTTCCAAGTGTATATTATCATGTATCTTTTTCGCCTTCATTCTAGGGAATACAGATCAAGGACCTTCAACCATTACCAGTAATTTAGGTGCCTTATCTTGCTTATGTGTGCAGTGAAAGTTCTTTGTACACTCTCCAGGTCTGCAGTGTCGCCTTAAAGGGGGCCATTAGTGTACAGCAGTATTCCAACCTGGAGTTTACCTGGAGAGGGTTTCAGGGGTCAACGCCCCCACGGCCCGGTCTGAGACCAGGCCTCATGGTCGATCAGGGTCTGATCAACCAGGCTGTTACTGCTGGCCGCACGGAAGCTGACGTACGAACCACAGCCCGGTTGGTCAGGTACTGACTTTAGGTGCCTAGAGAGCACAAGTGATTTGAAGAGAATCATGAGCTTGTCATCCCAAGTTTTGAAGGTTCTCATTATCCATCCTATCATTTTCCTAGTAGATGAGGTAGATACATTGTTGTGGTCTTTGAAGGCGAGTTCCTCTGACATTATCACTCCCAGGGCCTTCACATCACTTTTTCACTCTATTGTATGGTTAGAATTTGTAGTATCCCCTGATACATTTTTAATTTCCTTGTTTCCCATATCTGAGTAGTTGCAATTTCTCCTCGTTGAACTTGGTATTGTTTTGAGTGGCTCATTCAAAGATTTGGTTCATGTCCACTTGGAGTCTTGTGGTGTTTTCGATGGAAATCACTGCCATGGTAATCCGTGTGTCATCTGCAAAGAAAGACATGGAGCTATGGCATATATCTCTGTCTATGTCAGAAATGAGGATGAGGAATAGAATGGGAGTGAGTACTTTGTCTTTTGGAACAGAGCTTTTTACCGTGGCTGCCTGAGACTTTGTTTACTATTACTCTTTGTGTTCTATTTGTCAGGAAGTTATAGATCAATCTACCAACTTTTCCTGTTATTCCTTTATCATGCATTTTTATTACACAATGGTCAAACTTGTCAAAGGCTTTTGCAAAGTTTGTGTATACTACATCTGTAGTATTTTGTTTATCCTCTACAGCATCCAGAACCTTGCCATTGTGGTCCAGTAGCTGGGACAGGCAGGAGCGACCTGCTCTAAACCAGTGTTGCCCTGAGTTGTGCAACTGATGGGTATCTAGGTAGTTGGTGATCTTGCTTCTTAGAACCATCTCAAAGATTTTTATGATATGGGCTGTTGGTGCTATTGGTCTGTAGTTTTTTGCAACTGCTTTACTGCCACCTTTGTGGAGTGGGGCTATGTCTGTTGTTTTTAGTGTGTGTGGGATGACCCCTGTGTCCATGCTCCCTCTCCATAGAATGCTGAAGGCACGCAATAGGGGATTCTTGGAATTCTTGATGAACACAGAGTTCCATGAGTCTGGGCCTGGGTCAGAGTGCATAGGCATGTCATTTATTGGGTTTCATTCATAAAGAATTCATTTGGATTGTCGACCCTTAGTCTGGGCAGCGGTTCGCTGAACACTGAGTCATACTGGGACTTTAGTATCTCACTCATTTCTTGGCTGTCATCTGTGTATGTCCCATCCCGCTTAAGCAGGGGCCCAATACTGGATTTGTTTTTCCTTAGATTTGGCATAAGAGAAGATTTTTTTTTTTCAGTTTCCTGTATGACTAGTTCTTCCTGTGATTCTTGCCTCCTGTAAGATTTCTTTAGCATAAGTTCGATATTTGCAATTTCATTGACAGTTTTGCTTAGAGTGAAGTGGACATGAGGGATGTCGAAAAGAGTTTTGTGCCTTGTGTTGTGCCTGTGTGTTCTGTTGTAGTTATCAAGTAGTAGTTTGAGAAGAGGGTTTATATTGGAATTTAATGTTTGTTTATATAATAGGCACAGTAATGTAAGTGCATATTATGTATATTAACCCTTGAGGGTTAATATACATAATACGCATAATATGTAAACTTGTTATCTAGTATTTCTATGGATTTATAAGTGGAAAAAAAGAGTTTCACTTGACGGCAATTTCCGCTTTACGGCAGTAGCCTGGAACCTAACCTGCCATGTAAGTGGGACCCTACTGTATCTGTAAACTGTGCATGCAGTGCTATATTAGGTACAGTAGATGACTTTAGTGCTTTTTCTGTGATTTTTTTTTATATTGATCATTTACTGTACAGTACAGTATTATCATTTTACAGTGGACTATCGGTTATCAGCCATTCCGGATATCAGACAATTCGTTTTTCACCCAGCTTTTTTGGCCAAAATTCTATCCCGGTTATTGGCTGTATTGGATGCGTAATAAACCTTGAGCACATTAACCCTTAAACTGTCCAAGCAGATCTACGTTCACATGCGTAGCGCTCCAAAAGTAAATCTGCATTTCTTTTACATATTTTCAATAACAAAAAAAAAGTAGCTCAAATTTTTTTACACATTTTCAAATCTAAAAAAAAACAAAGATCTACTTTTTTTACATACTTTCAAATGCTGAAAAAACATAGATCTACGTTTGGACAGTTTAAGGGTTAAATATTTTAGGTTAATATAGACATTTTCATTAATCCGTCTATGATATTTTCTTCAAAATTATGTAAGAAACACGTTACATAGCATATAAAAAATATGCCATGTTTATATGTTAAACCCCTTGACTCTTGCAACCCCAAATCCCGAGGTGTTTCCTGGTGTCGCAAAATTTTTGAAAAAAAAAAGAAGTGTTTTTCTTATGAAATGATAGAGAATCTTTTCCCAATGGTAATGACACCAAAAGAACGAAATTTGATGGAAAACTTATGGAATTACGCTCTCGCGAAGTTAGTGATCTCGGCAATATTTACAAATCGGCGATTTCGCCCACTTTAAGCCCTATACTCGGCTAATTCCATTGTTCCAGTCAACCAAACTCATAACTATTTCTTTAGAACTCCATTTGTTCTATCAATTGAGTTCAAGAAACTGCCCATTTACCAACTACAACTACCCAGAAACGTGGTCAGAAATTTGCAATTTGGCCAATTTCATGCAAATTAAAAAATATGCCAATTTCAAAATAGGGACCAGAATGAACAATGCAGACATTCCTGGCTCTAAAATAACATTTTCTTTGTTCTTCAGTCATGTGTCCAGGCCCCTCTGATACTCTTGCTTTCTATTTTGAATTTTTATTCAAACAAAAAATGGAAGATTTACTGTTATGCAGACTACTGCAATATT
This sequence comes from Cherax quadricarinatus, assembly GCF_026875155.1. Classification (NCBI taxonomy): domain Eukaryota; kingdom Metazoa; phylum Arthropoda; class Malacostraca; order Decapoda; family Parastacidae; genus Cherax; species Cherax quadricarinatus. The sequence continues at coordinate 31,949,841 of NC_069460.1, read as the reverse complement.
GTAATAATAGTATAAATAATGTCAACCTATTCATGACTGCATATTAGAATGGCTAGTTGGACAATGACATCATTTGTTTACTTTTGAACATTGGGAAAATCAAACATTTCCCCTACTTTGAGCTCCATTTCAATTCAAGTTTATTCTCTATAAGGGTTACAATGTGGGGTTTACAGGTTTTGGGTATTGTGTGGTTTACATGTTATAAAATACTAATTACAGAGAGGGTCACTAGGACACCTAGCATGGCTAGGCATTTCGATCAGACTTAGATTAATTCTTAACATTAAATCCTTACAGATTATGATATTAAGGCTAAGTGACTACATCATAATTTGTGAGTTTAGCAATGTGAATGCTTTTGTTTTGGCACAACACAAAGTGTCTATATTGGAGTATCATGGGCAGACTTATGACTAGTTAGGATTTATTATTTTAAGATTAGTATTTCTGGGTTTATAGTCAGTGGGTGAATGAGTATAATTGTGAACCACCAGGTGGTTATCATGTAGTTAGTTGTCGGGGTGTATCAGGGAGATAAGATGTTTTCTAACTGTAGTTTTGAAAGTGATGAATGTGTCTGCAGTTCTAGAGTTTTCAGGTAGGGTGTTCCAGATTTTAGGTCCTTTGAAATACATTGAATTTTTGTAAAGGTTTAATTGAACACAGGGAATGTGTCTGGTGTTATGCCTGTGGATCCTGTCACAACTATCAAGGAAGCGTTTTAGGTCAAGGTTAATATTGGAATTTAAGGTCCTGTAGATATAGATTGCACAGTAGTAAGTGTGGATGTTCTGACCAGGGAGTAAGTTTAGATCTATGAAGAGTGGGGAGGGGGGGGGGGGTGTTGCCAGGAATAATAAGTAAAAAATAACAATGGCAATGACTTGGTTATAATATGATAGTAAGAGGGTAGACAGGTACACAGGTACAAAGGATAATATAAAGGCTGGAGTTGAATATACAAACTTGAAAATTTGGCAACAAAATGTTATGAAAAGTGTAAAATAATGATTAATTTACAAAAGTAAAATTGACTGGTAGTAAATATGGTGTTTAATAAAATTTTTGTAAGTAATAATGATTACAAAAAAAGATTAATTAGCAAAAAAAAAAAAAGTGAAAAAGTAATGTTTATTTCAAGTATTAAATTTTAAGAACAGTTATTTGGATTCAATATTGCAATGGTAGTTATACTAGAGGTTATTTGGCAGTACAAGGTATATAACCCTTTCAGGGTCCGTCCCGTAGATCTACGGCTTTACGTTCAGGGTCCAAACCGTAGATCTACGCCATGAGCTCAGCTCACTCTGATAAACTGTGAGTGGCACATTTGGGCCTAGATATGAGAGAATACATCTATGTGGTATGTGTGCACCACATAAAACAGATCCTGCAGCACACTGTGCATAATGAGAGAAAAAAAATGAAATCATGATTTTTCGATTAAAACAGCAACTTTGCAGTGTTTTTTCGTATATTTTTTATAGTTGTATTTGCAATTTCTTGGTCTCATTTGATAGAATGGAAGACATATTACAGAAATAGAGATGATTTTGATTGGTTTTAGCATTGGAAATGGCTTGAAACTGAGCTCAAAGTAGCGGAAATGTTAAATTTTTGCCGTTATTCAAGAGTAAACAAACGACCTCACACGTCTAATACACATCAGCTGGTGGGTCTAATATACATTCACAAATATGGTGATGATATTTATACAATTATTACAGTATTGCATAACAGTAAATCTTCTATTTTTTGGTGTGAATAAAAATTCATTATGTGAATAAAAAATCAAAATGGAATTTATTTGTAAAGCCTCAAAACATAACTAATGAACAGAGGAAATGTTAGTTTAGTGCCAGGAATGCCTACATTTTTTCATTCTGGACCCTATTTTGAAATCGGAATATTTTGAACTTTGTGTTAAATTGGCCAAATTAACAATTTCCGATCACTTTATTTTGTAGTTGAAACAGTTGACTTGGCGATTTCTTGTGCTCAATCGATAGAAGTAATACTAGTGAAATAGCTAAGAATTTGGTTGATTGGAATAATGTAATTGGCCTAAAATGGGAGTCAAAGTCGGCAAAATCGCCGATTCGTAAATATCGCTGACACATCAAAATTCGCGAGAGCATAATTTCGTCAACTTTTCCACCAATTTTCGTACTTTTTGTTTTATTACCTTCACAAAAAGATTCTCTACGATTTCATAAGAAAAAATAAAAAAAATTTTTTTTTAAGTATCTTGGACACTGGTGCGTGACTCCAGATTTGGGCCTTGGACCCTGAAAGGGTTAAGAGTACTCTAAGATAGTAAATGTGGTATTAAAACAGGTTATGGTAATTAGACAAGTAATGGTAATTAAATGATGTCAAAAATGTTAAGAGTAAATTGTACTGATAGTAAAAATGGTAATTAATTATTAATTTTAGTAAGTAATATCAATTAATAGTATTTAAAAAAAATATGAGGTAGTAATATGGACAGAGAAAGTATCAATTCAGCTAATATTTAAGCAAACAATAGTAAATAAGAAAATTACATAAGGTGACTTATGCTTACTAGTAAAATCACATAATGAGGTAGTTGATTATTTAATTACTAAGAGATTGTACTATGAAATTTGAACAATAATGGAGCAAAACATACACTACACTACGTAGGCTTTTAGGTTGGACATTGTTTAGTTATTCTCTGTAAGATTAGTATCCCTGAGAAATCGTGATTGATCATTCTCGTTCGTGATTGTGTACAGTTGACCTACATTTGTTTTCCTAACTAGAATTTTCCCATCCCGTGTGAAGCATTGGTGTATTGTGTCATTATTCTCCCGCTTAAGTTTTCTGACTATACAGGAGGTTCTGACATTTTTTGGTAAGACACTCGTTCATGTATACCTCTTCCTTTACTTTAATAGATGCAGTTATTAAGTCTTTTTTCCTGTCATGTGAGTGGAATCTAAGCATAACACTTTTTCTACCATGGGATCCTAGTAACCTGGCTTTCTTTATTTCTGACTCTGGTACTGTAACTTTTGTTTGGTCCTTTATGATCTGGAGAGTAATTTCTTTACTGTTCATTTGGTTCATATCACTGGGAAAAAGTGGACTGTTAACTATTACTGTGTCCGATAGTTTATCTTGTTCAGTTTTATCTTCTTGGAGAGCAAAGTAGTCACTGAACTGGTTATCCAAGTTGTTCTTCAATTCTTTTACTGCTTCCTCAACCTTTGTATTAAGAGATATTATTTGTTCTGTATGGCTATCTATGACTGTTTGGATGGTCTTGCCATAGTTAGTCATTCCTGGTGTTGATAACTTTTGTTCAAGACTTAGGATTTTGTTATCGAGTTGTGCCATCCTGGTGTCTTGTTTTGTTAGCGTCTCTCGAAGATTCATATTTTCAATAACTAAGGTGGAGATCATGACTTTAGGGTATCTGGATCGTTGGTCATACCTGAGGGACTACTTGGTAGGTTGAATCTGGGGAAGAGAGGGGTGGATAGGCTGGCGGCAGCCATGTTTTTTGTTATTGTTGTGGTGCTGCCTTGAGCAATGGTGAGAGGGGTGGTAGCTAGGCCAGCGTCGTCCTGGCTACACTTGTTGAATAGTTGATTTTTCGGTGTTTTCTTGCTGGCCTTGGTGCTGTTTCTTCTGAGATTGTGCCTCATAGTACTACAGGAATTGTTGTAGTTAAGAAGAAGTTGTAGTTATACAAAGCTTAGGGTTACATTGTTCGGCTGGCAGTGGGGTGTTGCTTTGAGTTTATAAATAACAAAAAGGCACAATACCATGACTGGAACGATACACAAATAACCCGCACATAAAAGAGAGAAGCTTACGACGACGTTTCGGTCCAACTTGGACCATTGACAAAGTCACACTGACTTTGTGTGACTTTGTCAATGGTCCAAGTCGGACCGAAACGTCGTCGTAAGCTTCTCTCTTTTATGTGCTGGTTATTTGTGTATTGCTTTGAGTTTGAAGGCAATCTTCCTTTGATCTCTATTATTTTCGATTTGTAGGTTTCACTGTTGGTAATCTTTGGTCATTCTGGGTGCTATGTTGGGTAGTGCAGGTTTGCTTGTAACTAGGTCATCATAGGAGCATTGGTGGCTCTGATAGTTGGAGAAAAATACGGAGCTTGGAGGTCGCTGCTGTTGCTGCCGCTGCCACTTCCAACCACCTATGATGGAAAGATGCTTCTTAACGTACACCAAAAATAAAAAAAGATGGATGATAAATAAGGGAGTTCACTTCTCAGCCATTAGCTGCCTCTTTGCAGTATATTTTCTTATGGTTTTTATGGTTGTATGCTCATTTTTTTAGACTGGAGGATATATTACAGAAATAGTCATGATTTTGATTGCTTTCATGATGAAAAGTACCTTTAAATTGAGCTCAAACGTAGCGGAAATGTTCGATTTTTGCCGATGTTCAATGAACTTTGTGTAAGTCAAGTTGGTTAATTTTATTAAGTGTATTCTAACCTAACCACTCAGTAATCCGGCACACTACAGGTCCCAATGGTGGCGGATTTGTGATGGAGGACCTGTAATATGTTTTCCATTCTATCAAATGAGACCAAGAAAACGAGAATACAACCATAAATACTATACGAAAATACGTGTATACCACAAAGTCAGCGTTTTAATCCAAAAACACGGTCAGAGTTTTTTTTTTTTCATTATGCACTGTGTGCTGCAGGATTTTTTTTATATGGTGCACACTGACCACACAGACCTATTCTCTCACGTGTGGGCCTACCAGCTTTCTCCTGCTTGACTTGAAGCTGCTAGAATTTTTGAGTATATATATATCAAACACTGTGGCTTGTAAGATGTATATATATATATATATATATATATTTTTTTCAACAAGTAGGCCGTCTCCCATCGAGGCAGGGTGACCCAAGAAAAAAGAAAGAAAGATCCCCAAAAAGAAAATGCTTTCATCATCATTCAACACTTTCACCACACTCACACATAATCACTGTTTTTGTAGAGGTGCTCAGAATACAACAGTTTAGAAGCATTTACGTATAAAGATACACAACATATCCCTCCAAACTGCCAATATCCCAAACTCCTCCTTTAAAGTGCAGGCATTGTACCTCCCATTTCCAGGACTCAAGTCCGACTATATGAAAATAACCGGTTTTCCTGAATCCCTTCACTAAATATTACCCTGCTCACACTCCAACAGATCGTCAGGTCCCAAGTACCATTCGTCTCCATTCACTCCTATCTAACACGCTCACGCACGCTTGCTGGAAGTCCAAGCCCCTCGCCCACAAAACCTCCTTTACCTCCTCTCTCCAACCCTTTCGAGGACGACCCCTACCTCGCCTTCCTTCCCCTATAGATTTATATGCTTTCCATGTCATTCTACTTTGATCCATTCTCTCTAAATGACCAAACCAACCCCTCTTCTGCCCTCTGACTAATACTTTTATTAACTCTACACCTTTTCCTAATTTCCACACTCCGAATTTTCTGCATAATATTTACACCACACATTGCCCTTAGACAGGACATCTCCACTGCCTCCAACCGTCTCCTCACTGCTGCATTTACCACCCAAGTTTCACACCCATATAAGAGTGTTGGTACTACTATACTTTCATACATTCCCTTCTTTGCCTCCATAGATAACGTTTTTTGACTCCACATATACCTCAATGCACCACTCACCTTTTTTTCCCTCATCAATTCTATGATTAACCTCATCCTTCATAAATCCATCCGCCGACACATCAACTCCCAAGTATCTGAAAACATTCACTTCTTCCATATTCCTCCTCCCCAATTTGATATCCAATTTTTCTTTATCTAAATCATTTGATACCCTCATCACCTTACTCTTTTCTATGTTCACTTTCAACTTTCTACCTTTACACACATTCCCAAACTCATCCACTAACCTTTGCAATTTTTCTTTAGAATCTCCATAAGCACAGTATCATCAGCAAAAAGTAACTGTGTTAATTCCCATTTTGAATTTGATTCCCATAATTTAATCCCACCCCTCTCCCGAACACCCTAGCATTTACTTCTTTTACAACCCATCTATAAATATATTAAACAACCATGGTGACATTACACATCCCTGTCTAAGACCTACTTTTACCGGGAAGTATCTCCTCTCTTCTACACACCCTAACCTGAGCTTCACTATCCTCATAAAAACTCTTTACAGCATTTAGTAATTTACCACCTATTCCATATACTTGCAACATCTGCCACATTGCTCCCCTATCCACTCTATCATATGCCTTTTCTAAATCCATAAATGCAATAAAAACTTCCCTACCTTTATCTAAATACTGTTCGCATATATGCTTCAATGTAAACACTTGATCTACACATCCCTTACCCACTCTGAAACCTCCTTGCTCATCCGCAATCCTACATTTTGTCTTACCTCTAATTCTTTAATTATAACCCTACCGTACACTTTTCCTGGTATACTCAATAAACTTATTCCTCTATAATTTTTACAATCTCTTTTGTCCCCCTTCCCTTTATATAAAGGGACTATACATGCTCTCTGCCAATCCCTAGGTACCTTCCCCTCTTTCATACATTTATTAAACAAAAGTACCAACCACTCCAACACTTTATCCCCCCCTGCTGTTAACAATTCTGTCATGATCCCATCAGTTCCAGCTGCTTTATCCCTTTCATTCTACATAATGCCTCACGCACCTCCCCCACACTTACATTCTGCTCTTCTTCACTCCTAAAAGATGGTATACCTCCCTGACCAGTGCATGAAATTACCGCCTCCCTGTCTTCCTCAACATTTAAAAGTTCCTCAAAATATTCTCGCCATCTATATATGACCAAAACAGTCAAAGGGTTAATAATAATCACTCTTGGGCACATTGTCCTAATTTAGGTTAATATAGACATTTTCATTAATCCATCTATAATATTTTCTTCAGAATTGTATAAGAAACATGTTGCATAGCATATAGCATATAAACATGCAATGTTTATATGCTATCAGGTGGAGAGTAAACATTATGTTTTCTCTGATTCAAGGTTAGAGAAAACTGTGAATCTGGCGTCTTGCCCAGTAACTGCTCTTCGTATGCATTTGTTTACAATTCTCGGCATGAATTATTTATTACTTCTCTCTTTGTTTATGATGGCATCTAAAGGTAGTTGTTAGAAACGATTAAACTCATTGAACATGGTAATACGTACAGTGGAACCTCAAAAATCGAACTTAATCCGTTCCAGGAGCTACAGGTCCTCCATCACAAATCTGGCATCATTGGGACCTGTAGTGTGCCGGATTACTGAGTTTGCCGAATTACAGAGTGGTTAGGTTAGAATACACTTAATAAAATTAACTAACTTGACTTACACAGTTCATTGAACATCGGCAAAAATCGAACATTTCCGCTACTTTGAGCTCAATTTCAAGGTACTTTTCGTCATGAAAGCAATCAAAATCATGTCTATTTCTGCAATATATCTTCCATTCTATCAAATGAGTCCAAAAAATGAGAATACAACCATAAAAACCATACGAAAGTATACTGCAAAGAGGCGGCTAATGGCTGAGAAGTGAACTCCCTTATATATTGTCCCTCTTTTTTTATTTTTGTTGTACGTTAAGAAGCATCTTTCCATCATACATTGCCCAAGTTTCAATAAGATAGCCCAACAAACAACCGAGAAAAAAAATATTTACCAAAAATCATATATGGCAAGCCCAAGCCAGGTACTGGAAATAAGTCACTTTGTCTGACTTTTCTGGGTTATCCCAGGTTCTCTATACATACACTGCTATGTATGATAATCTGTGTAACTGTATTTGTGTATACCTGAATAAACTGATTTACTTCTAGTCTGTCAACTGAGTACAAGAAACTGCCCATTCACTTATTTCAACTTCCCAATAAAGTGGTCAGAAATTGGCAATTTGGGCGATTTCACACAAATTTCAACAGATGCCAATTTCAAAATAGGGTCCAGAATAAACAATGCAGACATTCCTGGCACTAAAATAACATTTTCTCTGTTCATTAGTCACGGCTACAGGCCCCTCTTATATTACTCTTGCTTACCATTTGGAATTTTTATTCACAAAAAAAATAGAAGATTTACTGTTATGCAGACTGCTGCATTTTTGTAATAATTGTATAAATAATGTCAATCCATTCTTGACTCCTTACTGGAATTTAGACTGGCAGGCAGACAGGTATTGTACGGTGACGTCATTTGTTTACTCTTGAGCTTCACTAAAGGATAGAACATTTTCGCTACTGAGAGCGGAATTTCAAGGTACTTTTCGTCATGAAAGCAATCAAAATCATATCTATTTCTGTAATATATCTTTCATTCTATCAAATGAGACCGAAAAAATGAGAATATAACCATAACAACCATACACAAATATACTGCTAAGCGGCCACTAATGGCTGAGAAGTGAACTCCGCTATTTATAGTCTGATTTCTTTCATTTTTGGTGTACGTGAAGAAGTATCTTTCCATCATACATTGCCCAAGTTTGAATAAGATAACCCAACAAACAACTGAGAAAATAATAATATCTTTACTACACGTACATGTACAAGGTATACAGGCCTATCTGACATCAGTGACATACTACTGTATAGAAAGGCACTTGGTATGCTGAGTATTTCAAGAAAATTAGGTCAGTGTCCCAGGATAACACCCACACTAGTCGACTAACACCCAGGTACCCATTTACTGATGGGTAAACATAGACAACAGGTGTAAAGAAACACGCCTAATGTTTCTACCCTGGCTGGGAATCGAATATTTACCAAAAATCATATATGGCTAACCCAAGCCAGGTACTAAAAATAAGCCACGTTGACTTTTTTGGGGTTATCCTAGGTTCTCTACACATATGCTGCTATGTGTGATAATCTATAGAGAGAAAATAACTTTTTTGTTACATGTTTATGGTGGAGTACGAGTGTATATCATAGTTAGCCCTGTGCTATATTCCGTTTTCTCTAATATAAGCCCCCAAGACAAGGATAGGAGAATGGTATTTGTTTACCATATCCTCTTCGTAACTCTGTCGAACTCCTCGGTGTTATGCCAAATACAGTGGACCCCCGCATACCGTACAATCCGCATACCACTCGCTTTTTTCACAAAAATTTTGCCTCGCATACCGCCCAAAAACCCGCTCACCGCTCTTCGTCCAAGACGCGCCCAATGTGCGCCCTCAGCCAGCCTCACATGTTCCGCCGGTGGCATTGTTTACCAGCCAGCCTCCGCGGTAACATCCAAGCATACAATCGGAATATTTCGTATTATTACAGTGTTTTCGGTGCTTTATCTGGAAAATAAGTGACCATGGGCCCCAAGAAAGCTTCTAGTGCCAACCCTACAGGAATAAGGGTGAGAATTACTATAGAGATGAAGAAAGAGATCATTGATAAGTATGAAAGTGGAGTGCGTGTCGCCGACCTGGTCAGGTTGTACAAGAAACCCAAATCAACCATCGCTACTATTGTGGGCAACAGAAAGGCAATCAAGGAAGCTGTTCTTGCCAAAGGTTTAACTGTGTTTTCGAAACAGAGATCGCAAGTGATGGAAGATGTTGAGAGACTCTTATTGGTGTGGATAAATGAAAAACAGCTAGCAGGAGATAGCGTCTCTCAAGCGATCATAAGCGAAAAGGCTAGGAAGTTGCATGAGGATTTAATTAAAAAAATGCCTGCAACTAGTGATGAAGTGAGTGAATTTAAGGCCAGCAAAGGTTGGTTTGAGAGATTTAAGAAGCGTAAGTGGCATACATAGTGTGATAAGGCATGGTGAGGCTGCCAGTTCGGACCACAAAGCAGCTGAAAAATATGTGCAGGAATTCAAGAAGTACATAGACAGTGAAGGACTGAAACCTGAACAAGTGTTTAATTGTGATGAAACAGGCCTGTTTTGGAAGAAAATGCCAAGCAGGACCTACATTACTGGGGAGGAAAAGGCACTCCCAGGACATAAGCCTATGAAAGACAGGCTTACTTTGTTGATGTGTTCCAATGCTACTGGTGATTGCAAAGTGAAGCCTTTATTAGTGTATCACTCTGAAACTCCCAGACCGTTCAGGCAAAAGAATGTCCTCAAGCAGAATTTGTGTGTGCTGTGGAGGGCAAACAGTAAGGCATGGGTCACTAGGGACTTTTTCTATGACTGGTTACACCATGCATTTGCCCCCAATGTGAAAGATTACCTACTGAAAAGAAATTAGAACTTAAGTGCCTCCTGGTGTTAGACAATGCCCCTGGTCATCCTACAGACGTGGCAGAGCGACTTTATGGGGACATGAAATTCATTAAGGTGAAGTTTTTGCCTCCTAATACCACTCCTCTCCTGCAGCCCATGGACCAGCAGGTTATTGCAAACTTCAAAAAACTGTACACAAAAGCTCTGTTTGAAAGGTGCTTTGTAGTGACCTCAGAAACTCAACTGACTCCAAGAGAGTTTTGGAGAGAGCACTTTAATAACCTCAATTGTGTAAACCTTATAGGTAAGGCTTGGGAGGGAGTGACTAAGAAGACCTTGAACTCTGCTTGGAAGAAACTGTGGCCAGAATGTGTAGACAAAAGGGATTTTGAAGGGTTTGAGGCTAACCCTGAGAGGATTATGCCAGTTGAGGAATCCATTGTAGCATTGGAAAAGTCCTTGGGGTTGGAGGTTAGTGGGGATGATGTGGAAGAGTTGGTGGAGGAGGACAATGAAGAACTAACCACTGATTAGCTGATAGATCAACTTCAACAGCAAGAGGCCAGACCTGAGGAAACTGGTTCAGAGGAGGGGAGAGAGAAATTGAAGAAGTTGCCTACTACAAAGATTAAGGAAATCTGTGCAATGTGGCTGAAAGTGCAAACCTTTATGGATGAGAATCACCCTCACACAGCTATTGCAAGCCGTGCTGGTGATTATTACACTGACAATGTTGTGAAACACTTTAGGAAGTCATAAAGGAACGAGAGGTACAGGCCACTATGGACAGATATGTTGTGTGAAAGAAGTCCAGTGACTCTGAAGCTGGTCCTAGTGGCATTAAAAGAAGAAGGGAAGTAACCCCAGAAAAGGACTCGACACCTCAAGTCTTAATGGAAGGGGATTCCCCTTCTAAACACTAACACTCTCTCTCCCCTCCTCCCATCCCATCAATCATCACCAGATCTTCAATAAAATTAAGTGTCATGTAATTGTGCATGCCTTTTTCAGTTTGTGTGTATTAAAATTAACATTTCATGTGGTAAAAAAAAATTTTTTTCAGACTTTTGGGTGTCTTGCACGGATTAATTTGATTTCCATTATTTCTTATGGGGAAAATTCATTCGCATACCGAACATTTCGCATAACAACCAGCCCTCTTGCACGGATTAAAGTCGCTATGCGGGGGTCCACTGTATTATTCATTCTGGAGTATTTAACATGTTTTATGTTATTTATATTGTTTATGTCATATTAGATCAGTTGTGATAGGCAAATAAGCTGTAGTGTTGATATTAGCGTAATAATAAAGCATATTCTCCTGCATCACGAGACTGAGCTCATGGCAACCGACAGTGGCTTCAAAGCCACTTTAATGGATAATGCACTGTGTAGGTGCTTTACATAATGAGAAGCATTTCTTTTATTCATATGATCCATGGCTAGGGCTAAAAGCAAGCAGGTTAAAACAATAAATGGAGAAAAAGAAATTTGAATGACTTGTGCAGCAAGTAGCGCCAGCAAGCAGTACCAGCAGGTTGGTGTGGCGACCCTGGAAATTTGAAATTATGCTAGCCAAAATTAGTGCCGAATAACTGAAGGAACCGAATAACTGCTTGCCCGATTTGTGATGGCGGACCTGTAGTTCTAAATTCGAAAAGTCTGAAATTCGTAGCAATATTTCCCATAAGAAATAATGGAAATACAATTAATCCGTTCCAGAAACCCAAAAATATTCACACAAAAAATACATTTTATAGAGATTAATTACAGTTTTACGTACAACAAATACTATAGTTTTTAATTATGTATAGTAATACATATAAAATAACATTTTTACTTACCTTTATTGAAGATTGGTGATGGCATCTGGAAGATAGGGAGGAGGAGAGAGGGAGTTGGGGTTAGTGTTTGGAAGGAGAATCCCCCTCCATGAGGACTTCAGGTAAAGCCCTCTCTGGGGTTACTTCCCTTCTCTGTCTTTTAATGCCACTAGGACCAGCTTGAGAGTCACTGGACCCCTGTCTCACAAAATAACTGTCCACAGTCCTCTGTTTCTGGCGCCTCTTTAACATTTCCTTAAAATGGGACATGGTTCTGTCACTGAACTTGTTGCAAAGATGGCTTGTTTCAGCTTGCTCAGGGTGGTACTTCTGCACAAACATTTGGACATCATTCCACTTGGCACAAATCTCCTTAATCTTTGAAGAAGGCACCTCGTCCACTCCCTATATTAACACCTTTCGCAACATCAGCTTCCTTGATTTGTTCTTTCTTTGACAGGATAGAACCGATGGTCGACTTGTTTTTCCCATACATCCTGGCAAGCTCAACAAGTCTCACACCACTCTCATACTTCTGTATTATTTCCTTCTTCACATTATGGTGTTTCTCACTTTCTTTACCACAGGGGTACCACTAGCAAGTTTCTTTGGGCCCATGGCAGCTTATTTCACAGTCCCACAAGCACTAAACACAACGAAATAATCGTAAAATGCATGAATGAGAGCGCAGGTTAGTGTTCACTCAAGCATAAACAAAGCTAGACTGCTCACGGCGCCTGCGCGGGGACGCAGACAGAGCGGGCGGCAGACAGGTCCCATACCTGGCGGTCCGAAAATAGGGGCGCATTCGATAATAGGGACACAGTTTGTCCGAAAAAATGTTCCTATTTTCGGAACGTTCGATATGTGATGCGTTCGATTTTTGAGGTTCCACTGTAATATGGCAGAAGGGAGAGGGAGTTGGGGATTCCTAACTCCCTCTCTGCTTCTGCCTTCATCAATATGCCAAGAAGTCTTCAATAAAGGTATGCAATGTTCATTTATCATTAAAATATGTGCTTTATATTTATTTCTCATTGTTTTCTGTATATAAAACTATAGTTAATCTCTAAAAAATGTATTTTTTTTTTATATTTTTGGGTGTCTGAAACAGATTAATTGGATTTACATTTTGATTTTCGGCCTTTTTGGATTTAGGCCAACCCTCTGGAGCCAATTACGGCCGATAACCGAGTGTCCACTGTATTTGTAATCAGAAATTTTAAGTATTAACACTAGTTTAACAGGTTTTATGACAAATTTAATTTCTCAAAATATTTTTCTTTTTTCTATGTTATAAAAATCTACATGTTTGTTTAACATATAAAATAATGCATATAATATAAAATATTAAGTTTATTGAACTGACATAATTACCCTTTACATTTTTAGAATGGCCAAAGAAGGAAGATACGATCTTCTTCGATCCAAGCAGAAGATAATGTACAAACTTTTTCTTCCTCGACACCAAGACCAACAAACTTAAGAGAGCGTATCAGTAACCAAGAAACAATATTAGAGTTATGTAGACTGAAAGAGTTAAGAAGGTCTGGCTGGACAGGTGACCATTTGGCAGTAACTTTGCCCTTGATCGGAGAATATTGCAGTCATGACCACCGATCTCTTTTGAAGAAAGAGATAGAACATATGAAAAATATGTACAGCCTCTCCTCACTTAATGATGGAGTTTTGTTCCTAAGACCATGTTGGTAAACAAATTCGTCGCTAAGTTAGGAACATACTATAATGGTAGTGGGTTTGTGCCAACCATCTTTGATATTGTTTTAATATCACCTTTGCACCATTGATAACATTTCTGATATATTTTTAAATGTTTATACAGTAGTGCACTATGTATTCTAATAAACAGAATAAAGGAAATCAGCTCTTATATACATTATTTAAGTATGCACACAGGTCAGAGAGCCTGTCGTAAGCAAGGATGTCGCTAAGTGAGGAGAGGCTGTACTTATGTTCTTGTATCCATTAGCAAAGAAACAGTGGCAAGTGTGACAAGGACAACAGAGCAAAGAAAGTAGGAGAATAAAATTTTTGGAAAAAATTAGTGTGATAATGAGGATAATGCTGAAGTCATTCTCATGGGCCTAAAGTCAAGAGGATGAGAAATAAAAACATCAGAACTTACATGATGTGACAGTTATCAACTTAAGTGTTAAGAATCGCTTGACTGGACTTGCAACAGATTAAAATGTGCTGATATTTAGGTATCACCCATCTATAACACTGGATAACAAGTTTACTACTGAGATAAAAGTGTGGCCTTTTGATTGATTCAAATCTGCAGAGTTTGACTCTGAAAACTGAATTAAAGTAACTAAGGATCTTTGTTACTAAAATTGGAATAAATTTTTTTATGTTATTTTGAACATTCTTGATTACCTGGCAACAGCTGAACAGGATGTGCATATGTTTATTGTACAGTGTGTTATATGTTTTAATAAAAAATACATATTTTTTTCAAAATTCCCTCATATTTTGAGTTTTACTGACTAGCTGTCAGCAATTGAACATCGTGTACCTATCTCACTCGTGAAGTGTTTTTGAATAATTACCCATTCAGGGAGTATGCTTGGTGCAGTGAAGGGGCTCTTCATCCAGGAAATTAGGTAACTTTTTTTATCCCCTTCCTCAATGGACTCTAAATACCCCCTTCCTCCCTCTCCATTTAGCGTCCTGATTGGGAAAATTACCACCTTTTGAGCAGCGCTTCATGACCCTTATCAGTTTAGCGCCTACTTTGATTATAATAATAATACCACCACCTTGTGAAAGTCACTTCTTATGCAGAAGGAAAAGAGATCATTGTCAGCTCCTTTCTGAAGTGGTAGTCTGGGGGCATGCTGGGTGACCCTCCAGTGTCCCTGGAGGATAGTCTTGTATGTCCTTAGATGACAGAATTATTACCAGACACTGTCTTTCAGACTTGGAGAGCTATGGCCAAAAGGGTATGGCTTCTGGCATTTCTGATCTCCCACTTCTATTATTGGTTGAGTCTATCTCAGTCAGTTCTAGAGGTGCCATCTTGGTGTGCTGTGGATCCTGGTATGTAGATTAGGGTTGAGGGGAGTTTCCAAGGAGCAACAGCACTGCCTGCCACGTCAATGGTGATTGTGGTTCATGGGTCAGAATATTGATTTCTTTTATATATAAAAAATTTATATATTTTGTTGTAAAGGGAGGAGAGAGGGACAGAGCTGTCACTTTCTCCTCCCTTTTCAACCAAAAAAACTGTTATACTCTGGTCCCTTGATCCCTGTGGCATCCTCCTCAGACCACAGCATACCCACAGAACTCTTTCAGAATCTAGAATCACTTTAGGGCAACCACTCAATGCCTGAACCAAATACTGATGTTTTGCCTGTCTTCTAGTTCTGTTCCCTGCACAACCATGACTGTAGACCCAACCTCACCCATGACTCAATGACTATTTGCAGAACATCTGAGTGTCAAAGAGCAGAAAGACTAAGCCTACCAGATTTTTTTTTTTTTCAACAAGTCGGCCGTCTCCCACCGAGGCAGGGTGACCCAAAAAAGAAAGAAAATCCCCAAAAAGAAAATGCTTTCATCATCATTCAACACTTTCACCACACTCACACATAATCACTGTTTTTGCAGAGGTGCTCAGAATACAACAGTTTAGAAGCATATATGTATAAAGATACACAACATATCCCTCCAAACTGCCAATATCCCAAACCCCTCCTTTAAAGTACAGGCATTGTACTTCCTATTTCCAGGACTCAAGTCCGACTATATGAAAATAACCGGTTTCCCTGAATCCCTTCACTAAATATTACCCTGCTCACACTCCAACAGATCGTCATGTCCTAAGTACCATTCGTCTCCATTCACTCCTATCTAACACGCTCACGCACGCTTGCTGGAAGTCCAAGCTCCTTGCCCACAAAACCTCCTTTACCCCCTCTCTCCAACCCTTTCGAGGACGACCCCTACCTCGCCTTCCTTCCCCTATAGATTTATATGCTTTCTATGTCATTCTACTTTCATCCATTCTCTCTAAATGACCAAACCACCTCAACCCCTCTTCTACCCTCTGACTAATACTTTTATTAACTCCACACCTTTTCCTAATTTCCACACTCCGAATTTTCTGCATAATATTTACACCACACATTGCCCTTAGACAGGACATCTCCACTGCCTCCAACCGTCTCCTCGCTGCTGCATTTACCACCCAAGCTTCACATCCATATAAGTGTGTTGGTACTACTATACTTTCATACATTCCCTTCTTTGCCTCCATAGATAACGTTTTTTGACTCCACATATACCTCAATGCACCACTCACCTTTTTTCCCTCATCAATTCTATGATTAACCTCATCCTTCATAAATCCATCCGCCGACACGTCAACTCCCAAGTATCTGAAAACATTCACTTCTTCCATACTCCTCGTCCCCAATTTGATATCCAATTTTTCTTTATCTAAATCATTTGATACCGTCAAGAAATGAATAATGCAGATGCAACAATTATACTCTAAGAAAGCCATGACTTGGTAGTCTCTCCCAATGTCAAACCTTTTCCCACACACATCAGTGGATGCAGTTTTATTTTTATGCAACCAACAAATCCAGAGGCACTGACTAAATAACCAAATTGTTGCACAAGATAACTTGACCTATGGTGAGCTAGTTATCAGTTTCCTTTCTTTACGTAACTGGATATGCATCTTTACAGCAGCCTAAATCACCTTCATTCCTTTGGCATGACCCCAGTGACAATTCATCAGCACTCAACCTTTAATTCCTGCCAGAAAATGGTGGTCATCTCTCACTCTGTTGTCCAGCAAGACTTTGTAGACTGCTTTCCTGATGTACAACAACAACAATCAAAACTGCAACATCTCTGAATTACTTGTATTGATACCTATGTCTGCCTTGCTTACAGATGAACAAAGTACCTAATGAACCTCAGTAAACTGACATATGATGGCCACAGCCTTTCCCCTCTCAGTAAATATAGCTTGATCTTTGCAAAAACTCAATTTGCATGAAAGGGCCTAAAATGTGGAACACTACCTGATAACTCTTCCCTCTCTGACAGCTGCTTCGAAGCTATTAAAAAACATTTACTTTCCCTAATAAGATCCTATCAACAATTAATTATCCTGAACAATATTTTCAACCTGTATTGCAATCCTGTATGACCTTTGTGGGTTTAGCAATTAGTTTTGATTATAATAAAAATTCAAACTGTATTGTCCTTGTCTACCATTCATCACATGTACCTAGTTTCTTCCTAAATATATCTAATTAAACTTTTTTATTGAATTGCTAAATACCTCCAATATGTTAAAAACTATGCATTCTTATTCTCATATATTGGTAATCATAATTTAGCTTTACCTAGGTAGTAGGCTGGTAAACAGCAACTGCCCAGGGAGGTACTACCATCCTGCCAAGTGAATGTAAAACGGAAGCCTGAAACGGAAGCCTGTCTTTTTTTCTGTCTCATAAACATGTGAGATTTCAGGTACTACTTGCTACTTTACTTACACTTAGGTCACCCTACACATGTACAAGCAGATATATACACACCCCTCTGGGTTTTCTTCTATATTCTTACTAGTTGTTCTTTTTTTTATTTCCACTTATCTCCAAGGGAAGTGAGACAGAATTCTTCCTCTGTAAGCCATGTGTGTTGTAAGAAGCAACTAAAATGCCGAGAGCAAGTGGCTAGTAACCCCCTTCTGTATATATTACTAAATTTAATAGGAGAAACTTACGTTTTTCCTTTAGGGCCACCCTACGTCGGTGGGATATGGCCGATTTGTTGAAAGAAGATTTAGTTTTAATTAAGGCTGCCCAAAATGATATGCATATCAAGGGGCTTCCTGTAAAGCAGCAATATATGTCAATCATCCTAATTATATAATTAATTGTATTCCACTTTATAAAAATAATTTGTAGGAGCCAAAATTTACACCACAATATTGCTGCAACTGTTGGAGCCTTGGCCACCTGCCAAATTTTGCAAGTCCCAGGCAGAATGCCCCATCTGTAAGAACATGAGCCATAATGACTTCGATTGGAATTGCATTCCTTCCTTCCTTCCTTAATTGTAACTAAAGTGCACCTCTTATACTCTTGCCCCTGTTGTGTCATCCTCCAGGTAAGAGAAATCCGGTCTTAGAGACGAAGAGGGTTTTTATCAACATGCTACTTACAGGAGCATCTGCCTTGCATCCATGCTTGAATTTCCCTAAAAAATGCACATACCCAGTAGTGCCTCCCTGTAATTTTCACCTGTTTCTCACCTTTGCACAATTCTTACAGATGAAATCCCTACCTTTTCACCATCCACTATCCACACTAGGTAACATCTTACACAGCTCACAGCAACTACTCTCTCAACATTTGCCTCTCGACCCCAAAGAGTTTTAAAACCCATCACCTGGAGACCACACAACACTTCTATTTCTTTACAAACTGTGACTACTACTAACCACCACTACAGACTCTTAATTTTTATCTTTGTTACAACTAATGAAGAAATACATGCTTCCCCACACCCTTCCTATTTTCCCTCATAATCACAACGAACCTTCTTCCCTATTTGCAAGCTGATGTACTGATACAGTCCCATTCCACAAAGGTGGCAGTAAAGCAATTGCAAAGAATTACAAATGGGTAGCATTAACATCCCACATCATAAAATTCTTTGAAAGGGTTCTGAGAAGCAAGATTACCGCCCACTTACATACCCATCAGTTACACAACCCAGGGCAGCATGGGTTTAGAACAGGTTGCTCCTGCCTCTCACAACTACTGGACTACTATAACAAGGTCTTCAGTGCACTGGACGACAAACAAAATGCAGATGTATACACAGACTGCAAAAGTCTTTGACATGTGCGATCACAAAATCTGTGATAAAGGAATAACAGGAAAAGTGGGTAGATGGATCTATAACTTCCTAACAAATAGAACACAGAGTAATAGTAAACAGACAAATTGGCTAAAGTGAAAAGCTATGTTCCACAAGGTACAGTACTCACTCCCATGTATGAAAGACAATTCACTTAAACCACAACATAATTATTGGTACAGACATGTATGCACAGGGCTCCTGACCAGCAGAAGGTTTACCTGGAGAGAGTTCTGGGGGTCAACGCCCCCGCGGCCCGGTCTGTGACCAGGCCTCCTGGTGGATCAGCCTGATCAACCAGGCTGTTACTGCTGGCTGCACGCATACCAACGTACAAGCCACAGCCCGGCTGGTCAGGAACCGACTTTAGGTGCTTGTCCAGTGCCAGCTTGAAGACTGCCAGGGGTCTGTTGGTAATCCCCCTTATTTATGCTGGGAGGCAGTTGAACAGTCTCGGGCCCCTGACACTTATTGTATGGTCTCTTAACGTGCTAGTGACACCCCTGCTTTTCATTGGGGGGATGTTGCATCGTCTGCCAAGTCTTTTGCTTTCGTAGTGAGTGATTTTCTTGTGCAAGTTCGGTACTAGTCCCTCAAGGATTTTCCAGGTGTATATAATCATGTATCTCTCCCGCCTGCATTCCAGGGAATACAGGTTTAGGAACCTCAAGCGCTCCCAGTAATTGAGGTGTTTTATCTCCATTATGCGTGCCGTGAAGGTTCTCTGTACATTTTCTAGGTCAGCAATTCAACCTGCCTTGAAAGGTGCTGTTAGTGTGCAGCAATATTCCAGCCTAGATAGAACAAGTGACCTGAAGAGTGTCATCATGGGCTTGGCCTCCCTAGTTTTGAAGGTTCTCATTATCCATCCTGTCATTTTTCTAGCAGATGCAATTGATACAATGTTATGGTCCTTGAAGGTGAGATCCTCTGACATGATCACTCCTAGGTCTTTGACGTTGGTGTTTCGCTCCATTTTGTGACCAGAATTTGTTTTGTACTCTGATGAAGATTTAATTTCCTCGTGTTTACCATATCTGAGTAATTGAAATTTCTCATCGTTGAACTTCATATTGTTTTCTGCAGCCCACTGAAAGATTTGGTTGATGTCCGCCTGGAGCCTTGCAGTGTCTGCAATGGAAGACACTGTCATGCAGATTCGGGTGTCATCTGCAAAGGAAGACACGGTGCTGTGGCTGACATCCTTGTCTATGTCGGATATGAGGATGAGGAACAAGATGGGAGCGAGTACTGTGCCTTGTGGAACAGAGCTTTTCACCGTAGCTGCCTCGGACTTTACTCTGTTGACAACTACTCTCTGTGTTCTGTTAGTGAGGAATTATAGATCCATCGACCGACTTTTCCTGTTATTCCTTTAGCACGCATTTTGTGCGCTATTACGCCATGGTCACACTTGTCGAAGGCTTTTGCAAGTCTGTATATATTACATCTGCATTCTTTTTGTCTTCTAGTGCATCTAGGACCTTGTCGTAGTGATCCAATAGTTGAGACAGACAGGGAGCGACCTGTTCTAAACCCATGTTGCCCTGGGTTGTGTAACTGATGGGTTTCTAGATGGGTGGTGATCTTGCTTCTTAGGACCCTTTCAAAGATTTTTATGATATGGGATGTTAGTGCTATCGGTCTGTAGTTCTTTGCTGTTGCTTTACTGCCCCCTTTGTGGAGTGGGGCTATGTCTGTTGTTTTTAGTAACTGTGGGACGACCCCCGTGTCCATGCTCCCTCTCCATAGGATGGAAAAGGCTCGTGATAGGGGCTTCTTGCAGTTCTTGATGAACACGGAGTTCCATGAGTCCGGCCCTGGGCAGAGTGCATGGGCATGTCATTTATCGCCTGTTCGAAGTCATTTGGAGTCAGGATAACATCGGATAGGCTTGTGACCAGTTATGAATGTGCCTTCACAAAATTCAACTTCAATAACAAAAACACAGTGGATCAAGTTGACCATGTCCTAAATGAAACAAGCTAGGAAGATGTACTAAACAACATGGATGGATCCAAACTTTTGCCTAGAAAGAATTAACTCTGTGGCACTTGAGGTATACTCAAGGCACATTCCTTTCAGAAAAAGGAGAAGATGCAAACTTGAGAGAGATGCTCCCTATACAGGCAAAGACAAAAGATCACAGACCTGGGGAAAGGGGCCAGTATATCTGAAATACAAAGGGAGGCACTGGTCAGAGAAATAGCGAATATTGAACTAAGCTTAAGGAATCAAACAGGAGACAAGGATCTCAGGAAGAATTTAAAGCCATCACTGAAATTGGAAAAAAAAAAAAAAAAATTTATGATAAACCTAAGGCCAAAACAACATCCAGTATTGGATCCCTGCTTAGATGACATGGGACTTAGATGACAGCAAAGAAATGAGTGAGATGCTGAAGTCCCAGTAAGACTCAGTGTTTAGTGAGCCGTTAACAGGACTGAGAGTCGAAAATCTAAACAAATTTTTTTATTACAGACTCAAAATCTGGTCAATTAAAAAATCTCTGATATTATCCTAATACCACAAAACTTTGAAAAGGCAATAATGACATGCCCATGCACTCGGCCCCAGGCCCAGACTCACAAAACTCGTGTTTATTAAGGAAGCATGAAGCCTCTTTCACATGCCTTCTGCATTTGTGGAGAGAGACCCTCAAGGGAGGTTCCTTGATGCTGGTGAGGGGCTCTTGATTTAGGGAAATTGGATCTGTGCTCCAGTTCTCTGAATTGAGCCTGAATACCTTCCAACCCCCCTCCCCCTCCCCCATGATTATAATTATATATTATGTGGAGAGGGAGCATGGACACTGGGGTCATCCCACAGTCACTATAAACATCAAACATAGCCCCACTCCACAAAGGTGAACAGTAAAACAATTGCAAAGAATTACAGACCTATAGCACTAATGCCCCATATCAAAAAATTTTGAAAGGGTCCTAAGAAGCAAGATCATCACCCACCAAGATATCCATCAGTTGCACAACCCAGGGCAACATGGGTTAAGAGGAGGCCACTCCTGCCTGCCCCAACTAGTGGACCATTATGACAAGGTCATAGAGTCACTGGAGGATGAATAAAATACAGATGTAGTATACACAGACTTCGTGAATACCTACAAGTGAAACCTATGGTGTAATAATGCACAAAATGTGTGACAAAGAAATAAGAGGAAAAGTTGGTAGATGGATCTACAGATTTCTAACAAATAGAACACAAAGGGTAATACAGGTTGGCCATCTCTAATCCGGCAATCAGTTAACCGGTTCCATCAGTAATGTGGCATTAATTTCAGCTAGCATAATTTCAAGTTTCGTCATTATACTGACTCAAATTTCATCATTATACTGACTCAGAAATTGTGCAGATGGTTGTAAATCCACAGCAGCAAGCCAGTGGAGGAGAAAGCAGTGATGAAAATGAGGAAGATGTAGCAGAGTCTCTATTGATAGGTAATTAAGTGTATTCTAACCTAACCACTCGGTAATCCGGCAAACTCACTAATCCGGCACACTACAGGTCCCAATGATGCCGGATTAGTGATGGCTAACCTGCAGTAAACAGACTGAAGTGAAGCAGCCACAATGAAAAGCTCTGTTGCACAAAGCACATACTTGCCCACATCCTGTTCCTTATCCTCATGTCATACATAGACAGAGATTTAGGCCACAGCACAGTGTCTTCCTTGGCGGATGACACCTGAATTTGCACGAAAGTGTCCTCCATCAATGACACTGAAAGACTCCAAGCGGACATCAACCAAATCTTTACATTTATTTATTTATTTATTTATTTATTTATAATTTGAGCACACATACAGAGGTACAAAAAAAATACAGATAAGAGCAGCATGCCAAAGCCACTTATACTATGCATAGCATTACGGGCTGGCTTAAAATTAACTTAAGATTAACTAAGCAATGATGAAATCAGTGAAAAACATTAATGTAAACTGATTACTATAAAGCACAATTGAGTATTACAAAGACAGGTCATATGGTTGCATGCATTGTTGTAAATTCAGTAGAATGGAGTATTCTGTTAGGTAGCGTTTTTAAAAAAAATAATAAAGTTAGATTGGATTTTAGGTTTAACAATTTATGTGATATAATTGTGAGGAAAACATTTAAGATATACAATTTATAAGGTTTCAGTTATTTCAGTATTTATTTGGTTTTTGGGTGAGTAAGTGATCTTTGAGAAGGGGACTTGAATTTATAAACAGGTAGTGTTTCTTTTATATTTAAGGTAATGAATTCCAGATTTTAGGGCCTTTTATGTGCATTGAGTTTTTGCATAGCGTGAGATGGACACGAGGAATATCAAAGAGTGATCTGTGCCTTGTGTTATGGTCATGTGTTCTGTTGAGGTTGGCAAGGAGATGTTTGAGGGGAGGGTTAATATCAGAGTTGAGGTGTTCTATGTATGTAATAGGTGCAGTAATAAGTATGGATGTTTTGTATGGTGAGTAGGTTGAGTGTATTGAATATTGGTGGAGTGTGCTGCCTGTAGTGGAATTTGTTATCATTCTAACTGCAGCCCTTTTGTTGGGTAATTAGTGGTCTGAGATGGTTACTTGTTGTTGAGCCCCATGCACAAATTCATAAGGGTGAGATAGGGGTAAATAAGAGAGTGTTTTAGGGCCAGGAGGGCTGACTGTGGAGCTAGTACCGTATTTTCGATAGTATGCCTACAGTCTTGGAAATTTTCTTAGAAATTTGTTGTATATGTGTATGAAATTTGAGGGTTTTTATCAAGGTGGATTCCTAAGAATTTTCCCTCTGTTAGCTTTGTGATAGGTGATCCGTTTATCATTATGTTAAGAGGGACATCTGTAGCTCTGTTACCAAACTGAATGAAGTAGGTTTTGGGCAATGTTTAGTGTAAGTTTGTTAGTACTCATCCAGGTAGATATTTTCTGTAATTCGGTATTTTTTAGTATTGGCTAGCGTGACTGGGCTCGGGTGGGAGAAGACGTATGTTGTGTCATCAGCAAAATAGTGTGGGTTTGAGTAATTGCGAAGCATTTGGTAGGTCATTTATGTATAGGGGGAAAAGAGAAAAGGGCCCAAAGGACACTTCCCTGTGGGCACCAACTGTAATTGGTTGTGCAGGGAGAGTTTGCCCCATTTGCGTACACATATTGGCTTCTGTTGCTGAGGTATGACTTGAGGTAGTTGAGGGAGTGCCCTCTTATACCATAGTGTGACAATTTTACGTGGAGCAAGTCATGGTCAACTGTATCAAAAGCTTTACGTAAGTCAATGAAGATCCCCAGTGGGACTTCTTTTTTCTCTATTGCAGTGTATATATGTTCTAGCATGTGTTAATAGCATCATTAGTATTTTTATTAGGCCTGAATCCAAATTGGCAGGGGTTGAGTATGTTTTGGGAGATAAGGTAGGAGTAGATTCGTTTATGAATTAATTTTTCGAAGATTTTTGAGAGGAGGGTGTAAGTTGGATATTGGCCTATAGTTATTCAACTCTGTTTGGTCTCCTCCTTTGTGGATTCGGGGTGACCCTTGCAGAAAACAATATAAAGTTCAATGAAGAGAAAATTTCAATTGCTCTGATATTGAAAACTCCATAAAATTAAAGTGTATACAAGTAAAAAACAAATTCCAATTATACAATAGAGACAAAAAACCAATGTGAAGGACCTGGAGTAATAATGTCAGAGGATCTAATATTCAAAGATCACAAACAATGCAACTACCACATGTTAGGAAAAATGACAGGATGGATAATGAGAAGCTTCAAAACTAGGGCTGCCAAGCCCATCTTCATTCTCTTCAGATCACTTGTTCTCTCTGCTGGAACAATGCTGCACATTAATGGCCCCTTTCAAAGCAGGCAAATTTGCAGACCTGGAGAATGTACAGAGAACTTTCATGACATGTATAAATAAGGCAAAGCACCTAAATTACTGGGAACAGTTAAAGTTCCTCGATTTACACTCCCTGGAACATAGGCAAGAAAGATACATGATAATATACACTTGGAAAATCCTAGAGGGACTAGTCCCAAAATTTTAAACAAAAATCACTCCCTACGAAAGCAAAAGGCTCGGCAGGAGATGCAACATTCCCCCAGCGAAAAGCAGGGGCACCACGAGTACGCTAAGAGACAACACAGTAAGTGTCAGCGACCCAAGATTGTTCAACTGCCTCCCAGCATACATAAGGTGGATTACCAATAGACCTCTGGCTATCTTCAAGAAAGCACTGGACAGGCACCTAAAGTCAGTACCTGACCAGCCAGGCTGTGGCTTCTACACTGGTTTGCATGCAGCAAACAATAACAGCCTGGTTGATCAAGCTGTGCTGCATGGGCATTGATCCCAGGAACCCCCTCCAGGTTTACTCCAGGTATGCTTTTCCTCACCCTCATGTCTGACATAGAGATTAAGCCACAGCACCGTGTCCTCTGTTGACGATACCAGAATTTACATGACAGTGTCATTCATAGAGTACTCTACAAATCTCCGAGCAAACATTAACCAAGTACAGTGGACCCCCGGTTAACGATTTTAATCCGTGCAAGAGGGCTCATCGTTATGCGAAATAATCGTTATGCGAATTAATTTTCCCCATAAGAAATAATGGAAATAAAATTAATCCGTGCAAGACGCCCAAAAGTATGAAAAAAAATTTTTTTTACCACATGAAATGTTAATTTTAATACACACAAACTGAAAAAGGCATGCACAATTACATGACACTTACTTTTATTGAAGATCTGGTGATGATTGATGGGATGGGAGGAGGGGAGAGCATTATCTTCTTACTGTTTAGAAGGGGAATCCCCTTCCATTAGGATTTGAGGTAGCAAGTCCTTTTCTGGGGTTACTTCCCTTCTTCTTTTAATGCCACTAGGACCAGCTTCAGAGTCACTGGACCTCTGTCGCACAACAAATCTGTCCATAGAGCTCTGTACCTCCCGTTTCTTCAAGGACTTTCCTAAAATGGGCCATAACATTGTCATTGAAATAGTCACAAGCACGGCTTGCAACAGCTGTGTCAGGGTGATTTTCATCTATAAAGGTTTGCAGTTCAAACCACTCTGCAAACATTTCCTTAATCTTTGAAGTAGGCACAATGGATTCCACAACTGGCATAGGCTTCTCAGGGTTAGCCCCAAACCCTTCAAAATCTTTCTTAATTTCCATACTAATTCTCACCCTTTTTACCACAGGGTTGGCACTAGAAGCTTTCTTGGGGCCCATGGTCACTTATTTTCCAGAAACACCACCGAAAACACTGTAATAATACGAAATATTCCGAGTGTATGCTTGGATGTTACCGCGGAGGCTGGCTGGTAAACAATGGGACGGCCGGCACATGTGAGGGCACATTGGACGCGTCTCGGACGAAAATCGGTATGCGGGTTTTTAATCGGTATGCGGGGCAAAAATTTTGCGATAAAAGTAATCGTTATGCGGAAAAATCGCTATGCGATGCCATCGTTATGCGGGGGTCCACTGTATTTAAATGAGCCTCGGAAAACAATATGAGGTTTATTGAGGAGAAATTTCAATTACTCTGCTTCGGAAAACTCGAGGAAATAAAAACTGAATCGGAAAAAAACAAATTCCAACCACACAGTAGAGAGAAAAACTAAACTGAAGGAGTTGGGAGTAATAATGTCAGAGAATCTCATTTTCAAAGATCACAACACTGTCTCTACCACATCTGCTTGGAAAATTATAGGATACCTTGAGTATACCTGGAAAGGGTTTCGAGAAGGTCTGGTCTGAGACCAGGCCTTGTGGTGGATCAGGGTCTGATCAACAAGGATGTTACTGCTGGGTGCTCGAAAAGTGATGTACGAACCACAGCCCTGTTGATCAGGTACTGACTTTGTATGCCTGTCCAGTGCCTTCTTGAAGACAGCCAGGGGTCTATTGGTAATCCCTCATATGTATACTGGGAGGCAGTTTAACAGTCTTGAGCCCCTAACAATTACTGTGTTGTCTCTGAGTGTACTACTGGTGCCCCTGCTTTTTGCTGGGGAAATGTTGCATCTTCTGTTTTCGTAGGGACTGATTTTCGTGTGCAAATTTGGTACTAATCCCTCTAGGATTTTCCAAATGTATATTATCATGTATTTTTCTCACCTGCATTCAAGAGAATACAAATCAAGGGACTTCAACTGTTCCCAGTAATTTAGGTGCTCTATCGTACTTATGTGTGCCATGAATGTTCTCTATATATTCTCCAGGTCAGCAATTTTGCCTGCCTTAAAGGGGGCAGTTAGTGTACAGTAGAATTCCATTCCTGAGAGACCAAGTGATTTGAAGAGAATGAAGATGGGCTTGGCATCCCTAGTTTTGAAGGTTCTTATTATCCATTCTATCATATTTCTAGCAGATGAGGTAGATATGTTGTTGTGGTCTTTGAAGGTGAGATCCTCGGACATTATCACTCCCAGGTCCTCCACGTTAGTTTTTCGCTCTATTGTGCGGTTAGAATTTGATGCCTTGAAAAAGTTTAAATTTCATCGAGTTTTCTGTATCTGAGTATATTTGAAATTTCTCTTCAATGAACTTCATATTGTTTTCTGCATGCCCTTTTAAAGATTTGGTTGAAGTCCACTTGGCGTCTTGCAACATCTTCAATGGAGGATACTGTCATGGCAGTTCGGGTGTCATCCACAAAGGAAGACACGGAGCTCTGTGGCTTACATCTCTGTCAGATATGAGGATGAGGAATTGGATGGGAGCGAGTACTGTTCCTTGTGGAAGAGAACATTTCACTGTAGCTACCTCAGACTTTACTCTGTTTGCTATTACTCTTTGTGTTCTATTTGTTAGGAAGTTATAGAGCTATCTACCAACTTTTCCTGTTATACCTTTATCACATATTTTGTGTGCTATTACACTGTGGTTACACTTGTTGAATTCTTTTGCGAGGTCTGTGTATACTACTTCTGCATTTTGCTTATCCTCTACAGCATCCAGGACCTTGTCATAGTGGTCCAGTAGCTGGGACAGGCAGGAGCGACCTGCTCTAAACCTGTGTTGTCCTGGGTTGTGTAACTGATGGGTATCTAGGTGGTTGACGATCTTGCTTCTTTGAACCCTTTTTAAGATTTTTTTGATATGTAATGTTAGTGCTATCAGTCTGTAATTCCCTTACAATTGCTTTACTGCCACCTTTGTGGAGTGGGGCTATGTCTGTTGTCTTTAGTGACTGTGGGATGACCCCTGTGTTCATGCTTCCCCTCCATAGAACACTGAACGCACGTGACAAGGGCTTCATGCAGTTCTTGATGAACACAGAGTTCCCTGGGTTCAGGCCTGGGTCAGAGCGCATGGGCATGTCATTAATTGCCCTTTCGAAGTCATGTGGTGTTAGGATAATATCAGAGATTTTTTAAATGACCAGATTTTGAGTCTCGGTCATAAAAAATCATTTAGATTGTCGATCCTTAGTCTGGTTAACAGCTCGCTGAACGCTGAGTCGTATTTTGACTTGAGTATCTTATTTCTTTGCTGTGTAGGTCCCATCTCGTCTAAGAAAGGATCCAATACTGGATGTTGTTTTCCCCTTAGATTTGGCAGAGGAGAAAATGTATTTTGGGTTTCTTTCAATTTAATTGACTGCTCTCTCCAGGTAAACTCCAGTGCCTCCCTTCGTATTTCAGATGTACTGGCCTCTCTCAGTAGCTCTGTAATTCTTCGCCTTTGCCTGTATGGGGACGTCTCTCTTTTTCTTAATGGAATGTGCCTTGAGCAGACCTCAAGTGGCATAGAATTAATTTTTTTTAGGCAAAGGTTAGGATCCATGTTGTTTAAGATATCTTCCCAGCTTGTTTCATTTAGGACATGGCTGACTTGTTCCCAGTGTATGTTTATGTTACTGAAGTTGAATTTTGTGAAGGCACCCACATAAATGATCACATTTTGCTGGCCAGGAGCCCTATGCATACATGACTGTACCTCTATCATGTTATGATCTGAGTGTATTGTCTTTGATTTGTTTATATTACATATGAGATTGTTGATAGTGAAAATGAGGTATAGTGTATTTTATAGTCTTGTAGGCTCTACTACACTATGTAACAAAATTTCACTTTTGTCGTGTTCCTGGGAAATAAGCATCATTTCCCAATTCTTTATAACTAAACAAATTAAAAAAAAAGCAATTTTGATCCCAGAACTTTGCTTTTGTGATCAGGACACTTCTGGAACACTTTCAAGAAAGACTGATGTAAAACTATTAGGTTCTAGAATTTTTCTTGGCAAATATAAAAACAAGGGCTCACAAACCAGCATTCAGTTCAGCTCTGGCTACCTGAGAAGACAAATTAGAAGAAGCGAAATGGCATCATGAGGTTGCAATCATTCTCCAGATGCATTCAGCTACATATGTGGTCAATTCATTAAGACAAGATCAGGTAAGAGAGCAGGTAAGAGCAGCATGCCAAAGCCACTTATATGCATAGCATTACGGGCTGGCTTAAAATTAACTTAAGATTAACTAAGCAATGATGAAATCAGTGATAAGACATTATTGTAAACAGATAACTATAAAGCACAAATGAGTATTACAAAGACAGGTCATATGGTTGCATGCATTGCTGTTCATTCAGTAGAATGGAGTATTCTGTTAGGTAGTGTATTTAAAAAATAACAAAGTTAGATTGGGTCCTAGGTTTAACATTTATGTGATATAATTGTGAGAAACATTTAGGATATACAATTTATAAGGTTCAGTTATTCAGTATTTATTTGGTTTTGGGTGAGTAATGATCTTTGAGAAGAGACTTAAATTTATAAACAGGTAGTGTTTCTTTTATATTTACAGGTAATGAATTCCAGATTTTAGGGCCTTTTATGTGCATTGAGTTTTTGCAATAGTGTGAGAGGGGACACGAGGAACATCAAAGAGTGATCTGTCCCTTGTGTTATGGTCATGTGTTCTGTTGAGGTTGGCAAGGAGATGTTTGAGGGGAGGGTTAATATCAGAGTTAAGTGTTCTATGTATGTAATAGGTGCAGTAATAAGTATGGATGTTTTGAATGGTGAGTAGGTTTAGTGTATTGAATATTGTTGGAGTGTGCTGCCTGTAGTGAGAATTTGTTATCATTCTAACTGCAGCCTTTTGTTGGGTAATTAGTGGTCTGAGATGGTTAATTGTTGTTGAGCCCCATGCAAAAATTCCATACCTGGAGTTTACCTGGAGAGAGTTCCGGGGGTCAACGCCCCCGCGGCCCGGTCTGTGACCAGGCCTCCTGGTGGATCAGAGCCTGATCAACCAGGCTGTTGCTGCTGGCTGCACGCAAACCAACGTACGAGCCACAGCCCGGCTGGTCAGGAACCGACTTTAGGTGCTTGTCCACTGCCAGGGGTCTGTTGGTAATCCCCCTTATGTATGCTGGGAGGCAGTTGAACAGTCTCGGGCCCCTGACACTTATTGTATGGTCTCTTAACGTGCTAGTGACACCCCTGCTTTTCATTGGGGGGATGTTGCATCGTCTGCCAAGTCTTTTGCTTTCCTAGTGAGTGATTTTCGTGTGCAAGTTCGGTACTAGTCCCTCTAGGATTTTCCTGGTGTATATAATCATGTATCTCTCCCGCCTGCATTCCAGGGAATACAGGTTTAGGAACCTCAAGCGCTCCCAGTAATTGAGGTGTTTTATCTCCGTTATGCGCGCCGTGAAGGTTCTCTGTACATTTCTAGGTCATCAATTTCACCTGCCTTGAAAGGTGCTGTTAGTGTGCAGCAATATTCCAGCCTAGATAGAACAAGTGAGCCGAAGAGTGTCATGGGCTTGGCCTCCCTAGTTTTGAAGGTTCTCATTATCCATCCTGTCATTTTTCTAGCAGATGCGATTGATACAATGTTATGGTCCTTGAAGGTGAGATCCTCCGACATGATCACTCCCAGGTCTTTGACGTTGGTGTTTCGCTCTATTTTGTGGCCAGAATTTGTTTTGTACTCTGATGAAGATTTAATTTCCTCATGTTTACCATATCGGAGTAATTGAAATTTCTCATCGTTGAACTTCATATTGTTTTCTGCAGCCCATTGAAAGATTTGGTTGATGTCCGCCTGGAGCCTTGCAGTGTTTACCTGGAGTTTACCTGGAGAGAGTTCCGGGGGTCAACGCCCCCGCGGCCCGGTCTGTGACCAGGCCTCCTGGTGGATCAGAGCCTGATCAACCAGGCTGTTGCTGCTGGCTGCACGCAAACCAACGTACGAGCCACAGCCCGGCTGATCAGGAACTGACTTTAGGTGCTTGTCCAGTGCCAGCTTGAAGACTGCCAGGGGTCTGTTGGTAATCCCCCTTATGTGTGCTGGGAGGCAGTTGAACAGTCTCGGGCCCCTGACACTTATTGTAGGGTCTCTTAACGTGCTAGTGACACCCCTGCTTTTCATTGGGGGGATGTTGCATCGTCTGCCAAGTCTTTTGCTTTCCTAGTGAGTGATTTTCGTGTGCAAGTTCGGTACTAGTCCCTCTAGGATTTTCCAGGTGTATATAATCATGTATCTCTCCCTCCTGCGTTCCAGGGAATACAGGTTTAGGGAACCTCAAGCGCTCCCAATAATTGAGGTGTTTTATCTCCGTTATGCGCGCCGTGAAAGTTCTCTGTACATTTTCTAGGTCGGCAATTTCACCTGCCTTGAAAGGTGCTGTTAGTGTGCAGCAATATTCCAGCCTAGATAGAACAAGTGACCTGAAGAGTGTCATCATGGGCTTGGCCTCCCTAGTTTTGAAGGTTCTCATTATCCATCCTGTCATTTTTCTAGCAGATGCGATTGATACAATGTTATGGTCCTTGAAGGTGAGTTTCCCCCGACATGATCACTCCCAGGTCTTTCACGTTGGTGTTTCGCTCTGTTTTGTGGCCAGAATTTGTTTTGTACTCTGATGAAGATTTAATTTCCTCATGTTTACCATATCTGAGTAATTGAAATTTCTCATCGTTGAACTTCATATTGTTTTCTGCAGCCCACTGAAAGATTTGGTTGATGTCCACCTGGAGCTATGCAGTGTCTGCAATGGAAGACACTGTCATGCAGATTCGGGTGTCATCTGCAAAGGAAGACACGGTGCTGTGGCTGACATCCTTGTCTATGTCGGATATGAGGATGAGGAACAAGATGGGAGCGAGTACTGTGCGTTGTGGAACAGAGCTTTTCACCGTAGCTGCCTCGGACTTTACTCTGTTGACGACTACTCTCTGTGTTCTGTTAGTGAGGAAATTATAGATCCATCGACCGACTTTTCCTGTTATTCCTTTAGCACGCATTTTGTGCGCTCTTACACCATGGTCACACTTGTCGAAGGCTTTTGCAAAGTCTGTATATATTACATCTGCATTCTTTTTGTCTTCTAGTGCATTTAGGACCTTGTCGTAGTGATCCAATAGTTGAGACAGACAGGAGCGACCTGTTCTAAACCCATGTTGCCTTGGGTTGTGTAACTGATGGGTTTCTAGATGGGTGGTGATCTTGCTTCTTAGGACCCTTTCAAAGATTTTTATGATAAGGGATGTTAGTGCTATCAGTCTGTAGTTCTTTGCTGTTGCTTTACTGCCCCCTTTGTGGAGTGGGGCTATGTCTGTTGTTTTTAGTAACTGTGGGACGACCCCCGTGTCCATGCTCCCTCTCCATAGGATGGAAAAGGCTCGTGATAGGGGCTTCTTGCAGTTCTTGATGAACACGGAGTTCCATGAGTCTGGCCCTGGGGCAGAGTGCATGGGCATGTCATTTATCGCCTGTTCGAAGTCATTTGGCGTCAGGATAACATCGGATAGGCTTGTGGGACCAAGTACACCAAGTCCTAAACGATATAAGCTGGGAAGATAGACTAAGCAACACAGACCCCAACTTGTGCCTAGAACAGATTAACTCTGTGGCACTCGATGTATGCTCAAGGCTTATTCCTTTAAGAAAAAGGAGGAGTAGATGTAAAATAGAAAGAGACAGGCGCTCCCTTTACAGGCGACGGAAAAGAATAACAGAGCGTCTAAAAGAGGCCAATATATTTGAAATACGTAGGGAGACACTGGTCAGAGAAATAGCAAGCATCGAACTAAAACTAAAGGAATTTTATAGGAGTCAAGAATCGCAGGAACAACTAAAAGCCATAAATGAAATCGAAACAAACCCAAAGTATTTCTTTTCTTATGCCAAATCAAAGTCGAGAACAACATCCAGTATTGGGCCCCTACTTAAACAAGAATTTCGTAAACACACGCTTATCAGACATTATCCTGAAGCCAATTGACTTCGAACAGGCGATAAATGACATTCCCATGCACTCTGCCCCATGGCCAGACTCGAGGAACTCCGTGTTCATCAAGAACTGCAAGAAGCCTCTATCACGTGCTTTTAACATCCTATGGAGAGGGAGCATGGACACGGGGTCGTCCCACAGTTACTAAAAACAACAGACATAGCCCCATTCCATTAAGGTGGCAGTAAAGCAATAACAAAGAGCTACAGACCGATAGCGCTAACATCCTGTATCATAAAAATCTTTGAAAGGGTCCTAAGAAGCATGATCGCCACCCAGCTAGATACCCATCAGTTACACAACCCAGGGCAACATGGGTTTAGAGCAGGTTGCTCTTGTCTGTCCCAACTACTGGATCACTACGACAAAGTCCTAGATGCACTAGAAGACAAAAAGAATGCAGATGTAAATACACAGACTTTTGCAAAAGACTTCGACAAGTGTTACCATGGCGTAATAGCGCACAAAATGCGTGCTAAAGGAATAACAGGAAAAGTTGGTCGATGAATCTATAATTTCCTGGCAAATAGAACACAAATAGTAGTAGTCAACAGAGTAAAGTCCGAGGCAGCTACGGTGAAAAGCTCTGTTCCACAATGCACAGTACTCACTCCCATCTTATTCCTCATTCTCATTCTGACATAGACTGGGATGTAAGCCACAGCACCGTGTCTTCCTTTGCAGATGACACCCGAATCTGCATGACAGTGTCTTCCATTGCAGACACTGCAAGGCTCCAGGCAGACATCAACCAAATCTTTCAATGGGCTGCAGAAAACAATATGAAGTTCAACGATGATAAATTTCAATTACTCCGATATGGAAACGTGAGGAAATTAAAACTTCAGAGTATAAAACAAATTCCAACCACACAATATAGCGAAAAACCAACGTCAAAGACCTGGGAGTGATCATGTCGGAGGATCTCACCTTCAAGGACAATAACATTGTATCAATCGCATCTGCTAGAAAAATGACAGGATGGATAATGAGAACCTTCAAAATTAGGGATGCCAAGTCCATGATGACACTCTTCAGGTCACTTGTTCTATCTAGGCTGGAATATTGCTGCACACTAACAGCACCTTTCAAGGTAAGTGAAATTGCTGACCTAGAGCCCTGTACATATATGTCTGTAGCTCTATTATGTTGTGATCTGAGTGTATTGTCTTTTATACG